>VWZV01012978.1:102603-280562 GCA_013397155.1 Irena cyanogastra | reverse complement strand
AAAAAAAAAAAAAGAAAAGTGGATTAATCTGCTATAAAGCGGTAGGAATGCGAAATCTAATTACTGTCAGCATCCTGATGCAAACCGCTAGTATAAATCTAAAATCTTTATAATTTCTTTCAGTGAGCTTTATCACCAAGATTTGTTTCCACTTTGAGTTTTACCTTCAATGCCCTCATACCTGCATGTTCCACCTGCATGTCTCTGAGACAACACAAGCCTCCCCACGGTTTTCTGTGGCATGCTCCAACCCAAAGAGGAAGAAATACAGATTTAGCTTGAATTTAGTCAGTGGGCATGTTCTCCACAGTATAACTTTCAGAAGCAGAAATCCTTGCTGCTACCAAATGAAATGAAAAATGTTGCTGTTTCTAGAAACATCAGAAAAAAATCCCACATTTTCCTGCCTCCTCTTTTGCCAAAAAGGACACCAAATGAAAAGTACGTCAAAGGCTTCCCATATTATTACCTTCCGTATTATCACCTTTAGGCTCCAAGTAAGAGATTGAGCTATTATAGTTTTTATTTCTAGGTGGCTGTACAAAATTAATGGCAAAGGGAGTCGGAGATGATGGGCTCTGGCTGCAGAGGGAAGCTACTCATCAGCTATTCATCATTGAAGAGCACTCTATTAATTCTGAGATTCAGTAGGCTCACAAAATAGAGACAACACAGGCACAATGTCCTATCTAATATGAATAAAACCTTTAAAAGCATGAAAATGCAAACATATTCTCTTAGAGAAAGATATGTCTTAAAGCCAGCGGTATACACACCCTTTTGCAAACATAATGAGGTCTTTCTCCCCAAAAACTTGTCCTTTTATTTTTTTAATTAGTATTATTTTATATACAACAAACAACACAAAACTTCAGTGTTCTGGGAATTAGGAGGTCATGGACAGATTATTTTTCAGTAGAATTCATAATCTATTTATAAATTGAATTGGTTTCTTTCTTAACGGTCTCTATACCACCGAAAACCAGCAAAAATGCCAAGTAATGCTACTAATAGCTTGTCAGTCTCTATGTATGTGAAGAGCTTCTACCTCTGTACCTGTTTGTACAGAGAATCAGCCTGATTACTTGCAGGCACAAATGGGTCATCCAGTTAAAGACTCCATTTGGCATCCTAAAAGCTGTGTCTGGCTTTTTGAAATTATGAGGGTCTGTTCTGTAGGAATAAAACAAATTATAAGGCATTTGAAAGAGACTACAAAATATAAACTACGTAGTTATATAAAAAATATATATAAATTGTAAATGAAAATATATGACAGATGCATCCAGAGTTAGAAAGAATGGAAAAGGAGAGGAGAGACAGACTGGGGGAACAGAAAATATGCCCAAGGTAGGCAGATATGATCTAGGTTACTCCTCATCATAGAGATGAATCATAACAATTCTGAGTACAAGAAGATGACAGACAACTTTAATGAGAGGGAGCATATGAAAGTCAATAAACACATGGGTCTTAGAGACCAATTTATTCGTTCAATCTGGCATCTTGAATCCACTTAAGCTTGAAAACAGAGGTGCTGGAAGCCATTAAAGAAGAATGCTGTGAAAACCAATGTATGGAGCAATTTGAGATGTTCACTGGTGACAGCATATGAGCAACAGAGACCTCCACCCAAATAATATGTTCCATTTTTACATATTGAGTCTACATGGAATAAAGAGGTAGTTAGGAGCTGAGCAGTGGTATGCAGACAGAAAGATCCCTAATTCTGAAGAACTCTGGGAAATAATAAAGGGAGCGGTAATTACATTATGGCATTCTAGAGAGCACAGGGAATCTGGGGCTAAGTAGTGGGGAAAATAGAAGGTGCAAAGAAAGAAGTTAAAGTCTGAATAAGATGACAAAATTTGGTGCCTAAAGATACCCAATTTCTCAGCATCTCAGGAATGCAACAAGGCTGTGAGAAAATCCTGTTGAAACCATGATCATTGCTTTTGCCACTGAGCTCATGTCCCAGTAGGGCTTTCTGCTTGAATCAGACTCTAATGTAGGACATCTTAATTGTGATTGCTGGCCCAGCAGAAAATGGTGAGCCTATGGCTGGTTATATTTAACACTGCAGAGAGAGAACATCCAGAGAAGGGTGGAACATCAAAAAGGAGAAGTGACAAAGTAAAGAGTTACCTGGAGTCAAAAGGAAGGAAGCAGATGGTAGAAGTAGGGCAAACATGTGTTGGAGAGAGGAGGATAACTTCCTACTTTTGGATTGCTGTGTTTCTTTACATATATTTCCCCAAATATGCTAGTGGTGTTGTGACCTCGGCTATCTCCTTTTAAGTTCAGACTGATTTTTTCATTGTTGTTTCAGTTTAGTTTCCCCATAAAAGCGTGTATCTACCAGAGTCTACAATCAAATTTACCTTAAGTAGACAACAGTGCAAAAATGATGGATTCATGGAACTGCTGAGGTGTGAAGGGGCCTCTGGAGATCGTCTAATACAACATCTATGTCCAAAGCAGGGCCAAGTAAAGAGGTTGGTCCAATAAACTTCTGAGTAACTCAAACGATGGAGGCTTCTCAATCTCTGTAGGCAAATAGTTCTAGTATTCAACCAGTTTTGTACGACAAAAGTTGTCTTTCATGTTTACATGGAGCTGCCTGCGTTTCAGCTTGTGCTCATTAAGCCTTGTTCTTACGCTGAGCATTATCGAGAAGAGTTTGGTTCTGTCTTCTTTACCACTGCCTCATCAAGTATTTTTGCACATTGAAAAGACCTGCCCCAAGTTCTCTCTTGTCTAATGTAAATAGTTCCAGCTCTCTCATCCTCTCACAATGTCAGATACTCCAGTACATCTTCATGACCCTTTGCTGGACACTGGGAAGCCCAGAACAGGATCCAGAACTCCAGGTTCTGAGGGAACCAGGATTGAGGAGAGGGAAGGGAAGGATTGTCTCCTTTGACCCATCTGTTCTGCAGTATGGCAAATAAGAGAACTATTGCAGGGGATTAGCAAAGGAAGACTCAATTTACCACATTTGCAGAGAAGACTATAAGAAAAGCTGGGTGACTGCTTGTGTCAACAGTCCAACCTGGCTACACCAAAATATCTCATAGGGTTCATCTGATATGGACCTTTCTGCCTTGTATCTTTCTCTAGGACTATGGCAAAGACTCAAAAAACCAACATTCAAAGTAAATTTCAAAAAAATCCTTCATATCTTTCAGGATTGTTTATCAGAGTTGCTCACAGCCTATTACAAGACCTAGATCTGTACAGAAACAGCAGAAGAACAGCTAGCATTATATGACACAACTACAACAAAGAAACCTTTTCCCACATTAATTATCTCAGCTGATGAGAAGTAAATGCACTGCTTGTCAGAAGCTGGAAGAAATCACCACCAACACATTAAAATTTATCATAAATTCTAGAAAAATCTTTACCATTTTCTGGGGCCAAGTTTAATAGCATGCATAAACTGAGATGAACATTTATAGCCCTCCTTTTCTTTTCTCATTACAGTGCACACTCTCCTGCTCGTGAACAAAAAATCTCTGTAAGGTAGGAGTCACAACAGGTGGTAAACACTGCAACATTTAAGGGCTTGTTTAGATGGTAAATGAAACCAATCCAATTAAATCAGTTGTAAATCACACTCAACATTTCATCAGTAGTTAGCATGAGACAGAGATTTCAGAGCCATTTTAGTACAGCTAAATGTGATTTCTTTTTCAGTTTAAATTACATCAAAACTAGGGTTTACAAATAGACCTTAATCAAAATATTATTAATTAGAATGCAGTTATTTCCTTTGGTCCTTGTTACCACATAGATGAGTCCTAAGACTTTGTAAACATATGCATACACACACAGAACACTCACTGGTTCAGTGGGAAGACAGATTACAAATTACTCAGCATTGCCAATTAGTGAACAAGCAGGGAAAAAAAATCTGCAAATAGAGGCAAAGCAGAATGCTTCACAAAATGCATGCTGCTTCTTTTACTTGAAAAGTGTTGCAACTGATACTGTGAAACATCTTACCAAGAGAACCAGGGAATATCCTGTAACAGTAGATATCGGAAAATACATGAGAATATATAACACATAGGAAAGAAATTCTCATTACAGCCCTGGGTTAAATATTTAGCAAATATTCTCAGAAGAGATGCCTGTCAGCTTGAGATATATATCAGCAAATGTCAAGGGAAGCTTTTATACTGATGTATTGACATGATTGTTCAGGAATACTCCATGTAATTTTCTGTAGGATGCCCTAAAACAAATTAGTGCTACTATATACACAGCCCCCCGTTAAGCTTTCCACCAGCATTTCTGTGGTCATGTTATGCCAGTGCAAATGTGCAAGAGCCAGCAAATCTTTAACTCTGCATATTCTGGAAAAAGTTTTCAAATAACTTCCTGTGAGGATTCAACAGAAAATTTTGACCTGCTGAGCTCATTCACTCAGGGAAGAAAAACTGTGCCACATGACCAATAACAAACAGGCTGTAAAGCTTGAATTACCAATATTGAACACCTCCACAAACCACAGAATGATTTACAACATATCAGTCAGCTGCAAAGGCTTCTGAGGAAACGGCAGCCAACAGGGAGGTGTTACGTAAAGAAGCGAGATTCAAATGAGCAAATGAGGCAGCTTTAATACTTACATAAGTTAATGTAGCATCCACGTTACTTTCACTCTCTTGTTAGCAAGTGGGACGGTTTTCCATGGATCGTGTAGAGCCTGTGCTCTTACATGGAGCTGCTTTCTGTATCAGAGAATCCCAAGCAATGCTCTGCAGGAGGGGTACGGCCAATAAATAACCAGATCTTCGCAAAATTAGCATCACTGGTGTTCAGTCGGGATTCAGTCCCTAAGGGACAAAATGCTGCAGTCAGCGTCAGGATTACTCCAGGCAGATGCCATATCCACTGTGTGGATTAAACACAAATGTCTGGTTTAAACGTGAATGTCTGGGTGAGTTTTTGCCACCCCATAATGACCTTATATTTTCAGATACTGGCTCAGTGTCAAAAGACATGAAAGGGATGTGATTGCTCTCCGCAAACATACCAAGGAGAAAGTATATGATAGGAGGAAAGAAGAATGTAAAAACAATGTTGGCACAGCAATAGGGAGAAGTCAGCCAGAAATATGTTTAGATATTAGAAAAAAAGATCATAAGCTTCAGGGAAAAAAGTGACCCTGGGGCAGATATTGCATAAATATAACAAGGGAAGAAATCCTTTCCTCATTTTTAAGATGGTTGATGCTAAGCATAATACAATGCAGTTACTTGTTGCAGGAAGGGACAGGCCTGGGAAGGTCCCTCTACTCCTGTTAAAATTTATATACATAGATGGAGAGACAAACATGGAAAAAGGTTGGCTATACATAGCAAGGTGAGCCTCAAAGCAATATGAACAAAAGCAAATTTATTTCCTCAAGGAAAAAAAAAAAAACAAAAAACCCCCAAAAAAAACCAAAACAAAAGCCGCAGTGAGTAGCTAACATAAGCAACCGGGTTATAACTTTGGATGTTGTTTTTTACAAAATATTGGCATACTGTTGTCATGCAGCCATTATGAAGAAATCACACTGTGAAGCAAGAAGCCTTCCTGCAAACCAGGATGGGAAGCACAGAATCAGCTGCAGTTTTTTCACTGCAGGGGTTTCTCTAAAGGAAAAAAATAATAGTATGATCATTGGTTTTGTGCACACACACTAAGAAAAATTCAGTTTGCAAACAATGAACATCCTTTGTGTTCAGCGTTGGCAAAGCAGTTGATTCTAGTTTGAGATTGGACTTGTGCCACTGCAAAAGCAGTTTGTCTTTTTTGTTCTGAAAAGTACTGTAATGAAGAGCTTCAACAGAGAGGATTTTTATCATTAGACTCTGGCTATATTTTCTTTCAATTTCTCTCACTTTATGAAAAAAATGTATGGAATTCATCATTCCAGCATATTGAGAAATAAAGTAACTCTGAAATACTGCAGAAAACGTTAGAACTTATATAACAAAAAACCCCAACGACCCACAAAAAACAAAGACAAACACAACAAAACAAACAAAACAAACCCCCCTCCCAACACCAAATTTCCAATATACTGTTATTTTCCTCCTTCACAGGATTTTCTTTGCTTTCTCCCCCAACATTCAGGAACACACGAGGATATGACTTGCCATAGGTCCAACAGGTCTCAGTATGCATGCACACACATGGTGGAGTAAAAGAGAAAATCCCATAATTATCAGGTGAGAAATAGGGTCATATAAATAGAAAAGATTCCTAGAGTGCCAGAGAGCTTTTCTTTTGTACCCTTCTGTGTTCAAGAACTCACATTTCCTCTCAAAGCAGATACTTTTGTATATCCAAGCAAGCAGAATGAGTCCACTTGAAAAAAAAATCTGTCCTTCCAATGGCACCTTTATGATAAAATATGAGTAATCCACTATAAAAATTGGGACTTTACTACAGGTTTCTGAGCCCAAAAGCTTATTTATTCTTCACTGTTTCAGTGTGTCTAATAAAAGATTTCACTTCTCCCTGTGAGTGCTGTACCTCTCATGTCCTCAGACCATCTTGGGTAGAACAACCCTGCTGCATTAAGACTCGCAGCCTTAAAACTTGACAGACGTTTCTTTTTAACACCTTTTTACACAAAAGCAATAACAGCAGGTAGTAAACTAACACTGCTGCACAGCATGGTATAGGAAGGAAGTGCTATAAACCCTATCACAATTATTTCAGTGAAAGACAAGGCCATCATTAGTGCTGTATTGATCAACCTCCCCCTCCCATCTCCACTGTTTGAAAATTCATTCAACATTATTATTGCTGCCTCAGACAGTATTATTATAACAGACCTGCATTATACAATAAGAGGCTTTGGTATAATTGACATCTGAAGCACCAGGGAGCTTGAATGTTTGCTGTTGGTTAGAATGAGGTCTCCAGAGGGACACTTTCTTTCTTGCAAAAGGGGCTATCACATAGCCATTGCTGTGTGTAAATCAAATCCTCAGTGACTGCTGTTTTTTCATTACTTGTCTGTGACCTGGAACCAGATCCTTAGAACACTGTGCTGCTGATTATCCACCTCTGGAACTCACAACAATACACTGCAATGATGAACCAATACTTGGAAATTGGGTAAAGCTAATGACCTATCTGGGTTAAAACAACAGAAACTTGTTTATTTTTTAGCCTAGTTAAATAGGAAATTGGATATATAATCCCACTGTTTGGTGCTGGGGAAAATCTCTGGCTTCCATGCATAGCTGGGCACAGGCCAGACACAGGAAGCACAGGTAGATTTAAAGCATCCATTCCTCCCACCCCCAACCAAATTAAGCTTTTGCCAGAGGTGGTCATTAAAAGACGCACATGTTGCACATTAAAGGCCATGTGGAAATCAAAGCCAGCAATTTACATAGGGTTTCTGCTAGTGTGAAAGCCCAGGCACGCCTGGGACCTCCATCTGGCAGGAGGCTGAACACAGGAGCTGATGCAGGCAAGCACACACTGAGTCCTACTGAGCCCTGTCCCCCACTGGCAGCTGCGCAACGAACAAAGCACACGAGCAGAATCAGCCCCCAGACAACATACTAGAAAGGCTGATTTTTAATGTCTGACCAGAGCCAGCTCAAGCTAGTGGTAATGATTTATAAGAGGGATTTGAGCCCACAGAAAGTACTCTACATTTGCCACGGCATGGGGAAATTCTCCTGCATACCTCAAAGTCAACATAATTCACAAAGTTCATACCCTGCATCAGCTGGCCTAAGGAGGAAGTCTACCCACACAGCATTTGCATGGATTCACAAGCCCAAAGGCCTCCTGACCACTCATTTAAATTGTGATTCTCTGGGTAATTGTCAGCTCCCCACTCAGCCCATACCAGCTTGGTGGGGCACAGCCAAAGAACAATACGTAGCTTTGTTCCCTGTTGCCATCATGGATTCAAGGAAATGCTACAAGCTGGCACAGGTCACAACCACTTATTTTTAAGCCAGGACCTGAAACCTCACGGCCAATGCCCAAACCAAAGAAGAAGTGAGCAACAGGAAAGGCTGAGAAAACAACTACAGTTTTCTTAGGGGAGCGAACTCTCAAATCCGATAGGGAGTGACAGGTCTGCCACCCTCACCCAAGCCACTCCCAGCAAGGTGGCATTCATGAGTTCACATGGCAGGAGAAAGATCACACTACTGTGTCCACAGTCTGCTCCCCTCCTCAGAAAGACCACTCTCACCTTTTCCTCAGTTAGGCAGAAATTAAACAGTTTAGCAGTATGGACCAGTGCCTGTTCTCCATGCCTATCTGGATTCAAAGCCTGACACCATGCTAGTGGCTGTTTGCTGCTTCTCTTTGATTTGCTGGGCTGCTGTGGGTGGGGAAGCAGGAGGAAAAACTGTTTGACATGGTACAGAATGTGTATCCTTGCAGTCAAATGAAACTGTGGGGCTTTGTGAGTAATGAGTCGGGCAAAGGCAGGAGGAGGCTGCTTGCCATCCTGTTAGGGATGGATATCTCTGGTTAAACAAGAAGGAAAGCAAAGGGTGCTGGAATAGAGGCCAAATGCAGAAGAGACAGGATATGTTTGCTGCTTGCATGGAAGAAGAGCACATGGATCTAACTCTACCCAGGATCCAACAGTGACACTGCGAGTCTTGCATGCAAGGAAAAGAGGAAAGGTGACTAATGGAGTTTCCTTAGGAGGAGGTGAGAGAGCCAAAGCCCTGTCTGTCACAAGGAAGGCGCTGGGCTCTTTTGCCAGTCACTGCCAATGCCCTTGGCTCCCTGTGGCAACAGCAGAAGACAGCAGCATACGCTGAACTGAGTAGATGATCCAGCAGCAGCCACCCCCCATCCCCCCTCCCCACTAAGGCTGCAGTGCCAACATTTGTTTTCAATATTCAGGAAAGCCAAGCAAATAAGTCTCAGCAGTTATACTGAGAGAAAACAACAGAAGTCATGGCCCTGAAACCTCAGTGGTGCTCTCCTGCAATTATTTCAAAAAAAGACCCATCTTATTCTCCTGTATTTGTACTCAGCAGGGGGAGGTGAACTTATCTGCTGCCTGTGATGTTGGCTTAAGAGCTCTGCTTAGGGCACCATCATAATTCTTGTCTTTCTTTTTTGCTAATGGTTGCATACCTTTGATTAAAACCTGCATGGTGCATTAAAGGCTAAAATAGATGATGAATGCCATGTAGTACGTTGCGTTAGATCAGAGTTGATTAGAATTTTTGATGATCCAGCAGCTAGAAGAGGAAACTGCATGAGCAGTGAAAATATTTAGCTGTTACTGTTGTAGGAGGCAGTGTCTTTTGTTTGACACAAGATACAAAACAGTAACTAAATGGACAACGTACTCTCTTGGTCAATGAATAGCTTTATAGCACAATAGAGCTCTGTAAAGAAAAGCTGGTGAATTAATCAGTCCAAATATTTATAAGACTTCTTGCTTGCTTTCAAGTGGGTAACCCTCCCTCCACAACAGTTTTGGAGCCCGATGCTAGTTAGCTTATTTTTTATGACTGCAAATTTAAAAGTCAAGTATTTTCAACCAACAAACTAACAACAAAGCCATGTAGTACAAGTTAAAGACACTGACCCAAGTGCACATCACATCAGAATCCAGACACATATCTTTAGTAATCTCTGCCAACACACCAGTTAAGCGAAACAGTATTGCTGCTCTAGGTGAAAAGATTTAGTTAAACAAGACAGACCAGTTGCAGAGGAGGAAGCTGCCTGATTAAACATAATGCTGTCAGAAAACTGGCAGTATGAGCAAAGTCAATGTGCCATGGAGGGAGGTTCACTTTCTAAAGTCATTTCCAAAATATGAAAGAAGAGTGCATAAACCAAGTGTATTGAATAGGAACAGAAGGAAACAGCCAAAAATTAGTAAGGAGAGAACGAACAGAGAAAAGAAATTATAAAAAAAGGCCAAACTGTTTTTATGATACTGACTCCAAACAAAGAAATGGATTTTATGTTCTTTTTGGTGATCTTATTAACTTAACATCAGGATTTAATTTTTTTATATGTAGCTTTTAAAGATCTCTTCTTCTATATGACAATTTTTAAAGAAAGACTTATTGCAGCATTTTGCAAGACATGGCACAAGGTATTGGCTCAGTATTTGTAAAAATGTTGCTATATACCGTCAGTTACCTTTCCAGTCAAACTGAGTTTCAGTAACTGTTTTAACCTTTCAGATTGGTACACAGACGTTTCAATGGTTTCTTTGTCAGTTAATGCCCCACATGCACACTTCTAAACTAGATCATGGCACTTTGATCAATGGATGGCTGAGGTTATAGAGCTGAAGGGAAGTTAAATCCAAGGCTTCTCTCTTCTAACACTACAGTTTTAGAGCTGAGTCAGAAGTAGGAACACACATTTTGAACAAGTATTGATATCTTCAAGTTCACAGGCCATTCTAGTGTTCAAGTTAGAGTTGCTTTTCAAATCAGATAGAGATACATATATACACACACAGAGAAATCTGGAACAAACTGCCAAATCTCCTCTTAGATTTAAGAAGGGACAACTGGGAAGAAGACATACTTTGAGAAGACCAGAAGTGGTAAGGGAAAGCCACAAAGGCCACAGAAATGAAAACACTTCAATTGGTATCACGTACAAAACCACTTCCACAACTGCAAGGAAGCTGTAACTTGCTTTTGCTGCAGGCTTCCCCAGGACGTGGGGTTCAGAGATCTGGATCCTCCCGGACAAATTCTCTGTTCATCATGCAGAGACATAAAAGTTCTTTCTCAAGCAAGCTGTTGTTTGAATCCCATGCATAGGATTCTGACCAGTTCCTCTCTCCTGCATGTACTTTACCCATCCTTGCCTGGATGATTCTTTCTGAGAAACTTTCCTTGTGCTTTCTGTCCATAAAGATATGCATGCCCAAGGCAGAAGGAAGCCATCACTAGGCCTACTTAACTTAAATATTCGTTCAGCAGATTATAGAATATCCTGCCCTGTCTAAGCCAGCGCGAGCTCTTGTTCCATCAAAGTGCACCATTACTGCTACCCAGACATGCTTTTCCTAAAGTAGGCTACTGTAATCAGAGAAAAAAAGAAAAACAAATCACAACAAATCAGAGCAGCATTTCTAGCTGCAAAGCATACCTAGTGCCTTTTTTCAATTTTTGCTACTCACTACTCTGTTGCAGCAAATTATGTGTTTGAGATGCACAAGTGAAAAAGAATCATCCTAGAAAGAGGACAAAACAAAAGCAAAATTCTGCACAGACAGCTTCAAACAAAACTAGCACAACGAGCCAAAGAAGTAACTAAATAATCTCTTCTCTTATAGAGATAACGGGTTTTGATTTCCAAAAACTATATCAAATTTTGTATATATTTGCACTCTGCTCTGGTTACATGCTCTTTCTCCTTAATGTTTGAAAGGGAACATACTCCAAAGGCACACCAGCTAGATTACATGGGCACATTATAAGTTTCACAATCTTGAGAGCATTCTAGCTTGATGTCAGAAGTTGATTGTTGGAATCCCACAGAGCAAAGAAATAGCACAGGAGGATCTTTTCACTGATATACACATAAGGAAAAATTTGCGAGATTTCTGTGAAATTGCTCTGGTTTAGAATTTTCTCAAGTGTTTCATTTCAACTATAAATAGAAAACAGAATCTCATGACAGAGATGTAGTTGACATAGTGTGCAATTTATCATCTGTGAGCACATTTCAGAGTGCCTGTCTCAAAGCTGACATGCTGTGTGGACTCTGCAATATGACTACTTTAATATATTCCATGACAAATGCAAGTAAAAGTAGCTGAGATACAAACAATCCGCAAAGAAAATTCTCCATTACCTCTCCTGATCTGGACTTCTTTCTGATAGCAGATAACGTTGGGGAGACAAAAAACTTCCAGCACAAATGGAAAAACCATTGTTTCTCTGGATTACTTCCTAGCATGCTTTTGCCATGGGTTGTAAAGACCTATTCCTGGAAGCACACTTAAATAGATTTTACTTGTTCCCCACCTATAAAAATACCACAGACATGCAAATGATCCATAATACATATGTAGACAGCCACTGAAGTCAATAAACCAACAAAACCAAAAACTACACTATCTGATTTCTGGACTGTCACTTCCTTTCAGAGTATTTTTCTCCTCAGAACCATTTCTAGCAAGAATGAAATAGTAATGTTTTACGGTATAATGCTCTTATTCTCCCACATCTCAGACATCAGATCCACAGCTGTAAATATAGGTTGACTATACGAGCACCAGCACAACTGAAAGAAGCAGATGACCTCATCTGCTAAAATCCAGTGTAACTTGTCAAGGGTTGTAAGTGATTTAAGGCTGTGGCACCTTGGAGGTGAGGTGCCCAATCTCAGAGTCCAGATGGTGACTGTTACAGAAGAGGTTCTAGATTCAGTCTACTTGAATATTGGCTTCAGAGACCATACAGTACTGAATGCATTTGCATAATCATTGAGAATTTTCCTTTCTTTCTTATGCCCTAAGAGGCTACTTGTGTGCTGCGAGGGCAAACTTTGCTATTGTAATAGTCAAGCAGTTTAAAGGTTTCTCTGTCTTTTCAAGACACTTTCGAACTTTTTTTGCACAGGTATAAATCCAGACTGCTGAGTTTGGCTCAGCAGAAGTCTGGATTTGCACAGGGATAACTGGCAGCAGACTTTAGCCCACTGTTTTTCTTTTACAACTCTTTCAATAAACTAAAGCAACAGCAGGCAACAATTCCTGAAAAATAAGGCCCTGACTGATACTTACTGGATTTTTCTTCACTTCCTGTAGCGCCTGCTTCTCTTACACCAGCCTCACAGACTCCTGCAACTGGGAACAGCAGAAGCCATCTGCTCTGGTGGACACGCCACCAGAGGGCAATGAAACACATAGATTGCATAAGCATCTTGCAGATGAAGATTTTTGGCCCCAAGTCTGACAGGTGAAAGCTTCTGTGACAGCCATAAACACACTTAGCAGCTCCAGTGAAGACATGCGGATCTGTTTAAAAACCACATCCCCTCTATGCTTCTACCCAACATTACAAAAGGATCAGGCTGCAATGTCACTTCTTGTACTGGTCAGACCTTGGGAAGCCAACAACTTCCATAGTCTTAATAGACAAAAATTTACTGGTGACCTTAGTGTCTGAGGCAAGTACTTCCGCTGGAGAAACCTTACCCAAAGCTGGCAACATGCCATTGGCTTCATTCACACTGCTGTACCTCTATGCAGCTCGGGAAAGGGGGAAATCCAAGCTCTGAGTAATGGCTCATTCAGATGAATCTGATGCCTCTTGGGCAGAAATTACAATGTTCTTTGGCACACAGCAAGCTGCCATTGAGTAGCTTCCACTCTTCAGGGGTGTTTTTCACTTTTTCAGGTCTATTATTTGCAAATGCTGTCTTTGAAGTCCAGAGACTAAGAATTGGTTATGCATTTTTTAGTGCTAGATTATGTATAGAAACATATGTAGTGTACCTGTGGTTCCAAGTCACCTTCCAACATTTCATTATTTTGCAGAGCAATACATGGCCATTAACTAAGTACAGAATCAAAATTCAATTTTGCATTTGGTGGGTGACGGATTTTCTAATATCACCATTTAATCATCTTGCTTTGGCACCAAAAACTACTACATGCTATTTTAATAGCACCAGATACAGGATTTGGGTATCCTAGGTAAATTCAAATTGGCCTAATACCATTTAGGTGGTTACTACCATTTATATGATGAAAGCCCTCTGAATCAGCTGCCTGTTTTGACAATCTCTGTATTCAGAAGGTACTTGGGTAGAATAGCTGGCTGATACCTTTTCAGCTCTGCTGGTCTTGGCTCTGGATTACTCCTGAACAAGTTCAGATATTCATGGCACTCAAAGCAGTGTCCCTGCATCCAGGTATCGACAAAATAATCCCTGTTTTCCTTACCCCTAATTTGGGGTTTGATCAGGGAAGCTTTTGAAGTCCATGGGAGCCAAAGTGACTTCACAGCTTTAGAGAGCCAGCATCTTAATCATGTTAAAAATATTTAATTAATACAAAGCCAAGGAATTAAGGCAAAACTTTATCATAAGTAATTAGAGCTTTAAAAAGCAGGTATGCTGTCTGCTAGACAGCACCAACCAGAGCAACTTGTGTCTTCCAGGTATGAGTCAGAAGGTTAGCTTAACTTTCAACACCACAAGACTGGCACTATTTATTGATATCTCAAAGACTGATACTGTGGTGGGATTTGCATACTCAACAGTGAAGGAGCTCAACTCCAAGAGGTACAAAAATAGAGTTCAAAAAGTCTAAGAAAATAAATAGTTCAAGAAGTCTGAGACTGATTTGCTTTTAAGAGAGGGGCTAGGATAAGTCTTCCATAAAAAGAAGGAAAGTAGTGCACATAAAAGATGAAAATATTTCAAATGTAGGTTGGGAGGGGAAGGAAAGGAGAAATGAGACTGGGATTTGGAACAAGATTCCGCAAATGTTGCTTTAACTATTAATCGAAGAGTAAACATCCTATTAAATTCTTACGGAATGTGTGCATGAAAAGTGATAGCACAAGTCAGATCTGCCCCGTGTGGATGTTGTTTATGAACCAACCTCCTTGGAAGTGTTCCTCACACTTTTGACAAATGAACTTTCTGTAGGTTGTACATTTGAACATGGAATGCCTATTGCTCCCATCTGCCTTTGGCTTGTACAGTTCCTTGGGGGCTTAATAGAGAGACAGACATTTAGTAGAAAGAAGGCTTTATGGAGTGGCAAGAGCATATTCTGGGAGAATGCACTAGGAAAAAAAAAAGAAAACAACAAAAACGACTCACAACCAACCACTGTTTTCTACAGAAATTAAGCCATTGCAGAAGAAAAATTATTTTTAAGAAGCACATACATTTTTCATGGAGTGGGCCTAAAGCACTTATTTATATTTCATCTCTGTATGACATGGTTTTGCCCATCTAATTCCATTTAGAACATTACAATTTTTGTTTCAAATGTCTCTGTGCTGAAACATATTGTCTAAAGTACCCTGGAGCTGCTGGTGTTGTGAATATTATCTAAATGACTCATTCAAATTTTTAAGGACAACTCAGCTTAGAAATACAGTATTCTGTTTTTCAGTTATTTTTATCTGAAAGTTTTTAGTTGGGGTGCAAAGAAGAAAGGTGAAGAAGAACAGATAGCACTTGAATAGAGTCACACAATTGCTGCTGTTTTCCACTTTACAGGATGAAGCCAGACATGAGCAAGTGGCAAAGTTTCTCCTGATATGCACAGAGGGAATCTTGATTACTTATGGTGTTTCTGCAAAGGCCCCTTCACAAAAAAACTCTAAAATATCTCTGGTTTTGATCATAATGTGAAAGACAACTATCAAACACCACTGCTTATATGATGTCTGTTTCTGTGATGCTGCTGCATATTTCACAAATCGCAGAACTTTGACTTAACATTTCATGCATGCATTGGTTTTGCACACCTGTATATACCTGTATGGTGAAATTCTAGCTCCAGTGAAGTGAAAGTTTTCTTAAAATACATATTATAATACTATGCACATAAACATTTACAAATACTTGCTTGAATATAGAGAAGGTCAGGTTCTGTGTCACATATATCATAGGGCCCCTGTGATATATGCGAAGTCTGTATTTTGAAGGTAGGATTTGTTATTTTGCTGAAGTAGACAGACTTAAGGGCTAAATTGTATGCTTTCTGAAAAAAGAATTTAAATTCAGGAATACCTGAGTTTGACATCACTGACATGAAAAAAGTCAGTGTAGAAAGGATGATCCTCTGGTACCAGCACACAGCAAGACAGGAATCCATTGGCTGTTGAGCTACTTTAACTAACAGAGCATCACTTAATGTGAGTTACCTTTACTTTTGCACTGGTAGTTTCCACACAGAATCATAAAGCTCATTGAAGAGGATATTCTTTCAGGCAGTACAAACAGTCAGTTGAGATCAGTCTATAGAATTGCATGGTTTTTACACATGGAGATGCACCATTTGAACTGTATGAAATTAAACTAAAGCAAACTGAACTTCTGCTCCGTAGAGAGTAAGGTTTTCTCAGGCTGTCAGAATAAGACCTCTAAGGGAATCAGGCCATTTTTCAGAGCAGAAAAGAGTGCTTTCCTAAATAACCACCCCAGCCTTAACCAATCAGACAGCATGTATAGATATCATTTCCTAAAAGTTAAGGCCAAAAAGGATACCAGATGCACCTACTGTGTATTCACAGATCATTAATTTTAACAAAAACATCAAGTTGATGCTCAAAGACTTTAGTGAGGGAAAAGCATTTCTCTGCTTAGAAAACTATCTGCTACAGGCACAGGGTTGGCACGACCTGAGGAAACCATGCAATGGCAAGGAATTAATCATCTGAGATGTACACAAATGATCCTAGCAGACAAACCACACCTCATGCTATATGAGGTGAAAGATCCACAGAGCCTGCCAACCTGACCCAGGGAAAATTCCCTCCTAAACCAACTGAGGCAATCCGTAATCACCCTCTATGTCGCCTACAAAGAGATCTCTTGCTCTGGCCAATCTCTTGTGCTGCAGGGGAAAGCAGTCAATAACAATGAAAAGAAGCCGCATACAGAAACCTTAGTTCCTTGCGCAAGGGAGCAGATGAAAACAAATCTGCCCTAATCGTCTTCAGAGAAATTCAGGTCTGTTAATTGTCTTCATGTGGAGCTGCTGTCCACAGGCTTTTGAATTGAATGCTCTCCCATTAAGGAAAAGGATGAGAAAGGCAAGCTGTCCAGGCCAGGCTTGAGCTCTCATTACCAAGAGACCTTGCAGCCAGAAAGCAGCTTCTTGTTTCAAGACTGAGTTAGCTGAATTTCAGCTTCTGTCAGTCAGGTGGACAAGCCTCTGCTGTCAGGTGTCTTCTTCAGACTAACCTCTTGCCCTGCTCTCAAATTACCTGAATACTCTGAATTCTTGGCACCCCTCCTCCTGATATTTGTTTTCCAGTCCTTAACTCACATTATAGCCCAGTTTAGACAGAGCAGGACACATGACCTGATGAAGAAGCCTACAAACAGTACAAAATGTTTCTCTTTTTCACAGATCACACTATCCCTTTTTTGCCACAACACAGCAGGAAAAATTAAAATCAAAGAAATTATCCATGATGCCACCTAAGTCCATCCATAAACCACTGTTTTCCAAAATGTAATTTACTCTATTCTCCGTGCCAATATATACCAGCTCAGGCTTGACTGTATTAAAAAACACCCTTTTGTTGCAACAGAAATCTTAAACTAAGTGATTACTCTTTACTTGGCCTTATTGTTTATTTTCTTGGTAACCTTTTCCTCAAACTTGATGTTATACATCAGCAGATGCTATACATTACTGACTATATCACTGATTAAGGTTTGCCTGGCCCACTCCCTCAGTGTATGGAGTAAAACGAATGTAAAAGTACTTGAACAGGCTGAACGAATTTGAGGGAGAGGATGCTTCCTATAGAGACTGTCACAACTGGAAGCAGGTAAAGATTATTGAATATTTTAGGCAGTGAGTAAGCTATAATGTTGAAGAATATTTCTTTGCTTGCACAGAGGAAAAAAAAAAGTAGAGGAGAGATTTTGCTCAGGGGACAGCAACTGCATTGCTGATTGAGGTGGAAAATCTGTGAAGGAGCCTCTTGTTAGAACTGTTGGCAGTGTATCATCCAGAGCAGTACATGCTTTCTCTTCACCAGACAGGGATTTTTCATTTCATCTATCATTCAGAACTTGTTGTAATGCTTCCAAAAGTCACATTACATTGTCATACACTCCCATTAACACAAACACACTTTATGAAATAATTGGCTGCTGTGGAAGATGGGCATAGGGAGCAGGTGCTACAGGTGTGTGGGGCTGACATTTGATGGATCTTAAGACAAGTTCACCACCAAGCCTGACTTTTCCAATGAAAGCAGTCTGCCTTCCTAGGGAACGGCTCTGTGAAGAATTTCATGTTCTCAGTGAAAGACTGATAGAGGTTTTGTAAGCATCTCATGTTCTCAAAAAAACAAACATTTCACTTTAGTTTGTTCTACCCTCGTGTGTGTTCTCAAAAGATGCTCTCTCTATCTCATCTAATGGTGGTAGAGAAGCGTTGTTTCATTTAACCAATCAAGTAACTGTTAACAAAAAATCCTATTAAAAAAATAGATTGTTACAATAAAGAAGCCTTCTGAGTCTTTGAAATCTCAGTCTTTCTCTTATTTCTCTGGAGAAGAACGACACAGGTGGCCTTTTCACATTGAGATGCTCCATCAATACACTCAGCCAGAGAAGCTGTGTTTCTTCTGAAGATGAGGTGCATCTCCCCAGCTTCCTGCACAACACTTTGTATCTGGATGTTCTGAATATTTCTAAAATTCTTTTCCACCACCATGCCAGTTATAGTACTACAACAATCCCAGCCAAATTAAACACAGGAGTTGCTTCCACCAAGTAACAAAATTTCTAAAACCTAAGGAAATTTCTGAGATCTAAAACTATTGGCTGCAATCCTCTTCGCTAAAGAGAGAAAGGCCAGGCCATATATTTTCTTCATAAGAAAGAGGTCACTTTTCCCCTCAACAAAAACACTACAATAAGCCATGTCAGAAGTAGTAGCTAAAGTAGTACTTTCAGTAGTCAGGAATGAAAACACACTGGTGTTTCAAATAGCCATTCTAGAGAAGAGAATGAAGCAAACATAAGTCAGACCACGATTTTTAAATTTCCATACCTTCAAGTCAGTAATAATCATCTTTCAATGTCAAAGGATAAAGAAAGCAAAATTTAATATTATCATTATTTTCCTTTAAGCTTTGCAGTTTCCACATGTCTGAATTTACCAGAGTAAAAAGTATTGACTTGCTACAGAGGCAGAAGTGATCAAGGAAGCTGCATGAACATTGGATATGCTTTTTGGAATACAAGCAAGAAAAGTCTCATAGACAAAGGGTCAGTTCAGCAACATAAATTATGCCGCTTGTTAAATACACCACCACCGCTACCCACACAGAAAATGTAGGTATTTAACAAGGTTAGCAATTTGGTACAATGGGATAATATTCGTCACTGGATCAACATTTACACATACAGTAAATTAAATCTAAGCATTTGATGTTAAAAGAAATTGTATAAGTACATACACTGTTAGGATTCCTGTTTATATATGTCCTGTTTAATGTCTTTATTGATAATCTGGATGAGGGGATTGATTGTACCATTAGCGGATTTGCAGGTATCACCAAGATAGGTGGGAGTGTTGATCTGTTGTAAGGAGGGCTCTGCAGGGGGATCCGGACAGGCTGGGTGGATGGGCTGGAACCAAAAGTTTGAGGTTCAACAAGACTAAGTAGCAGTGTGTACACTTTGGCCACAGTAGCCTCATGCGGCACTATAGGAGACAAAGTGGCTGGAAAGCTGCTCAGCAGAAAAGGACCTGGGGGTGCTGGTTGAAAGCGGCTGAACATGAGCCAAAGTGTGCTCAGGTGGCCAAGAAGGCCAACGGCATCCTGGCTTGTATCAGCAATAGTGTGGCCAGCAGGAAGGGCCAGGGAAGTCATTCTTCCCCTGTGCTCAGCACTGGAGAGGCTGTGCCTCAAGTGCTGTGTTCAGTTCTGGGCCCCTCACCACAAGAAAGACATTGAGGAGCTGGAGTGTGTCCAGAGAAGGACAACAAAAATGGGGAAGACTGTAGGGCACAAGTCTGATGAGGAGTGTCAGAGGGAGCTGAGGGTGTTTAGTTTGGAGAAAAGGGGGCTCAGGGGGAGCTTTATCACTCTCTACAACTGCCTGAAAGGAGGGTGTAGCCAGGTGGAGGTCAGTCTCTTCTACCAGGCAACCAGTGACAGGACAAGAGGACACAGTCTTAAGGGGTGCCAGGGGAGGTTTAGGTTGGACATTAGGAAGAATTTCTTCACAGAAAATGGGCATTTGGAATGCACTGCCCAGGGAGGTGGCAGAGTCACCATCCCTGGAGGTGTTTAAGGAAAGCCTGGCCATGGTACTCAGTGCCAGGATCTAGTTAACATGGTGGCGTTCGGTCATAGGTTGAACTCTATCGATAATCTCAGAGGCTTTTTCCAACTTAACTGATTCTGTAATTCTGTAGTATTTAATTACAACCCACAGGTAAATATTACAGCTTTAAATAGTAGTATCAAATATCACTGTTTGCTAACCGATTTTTTAACTTCATGCGCACTCCTTGCACACTAAACCCACCTGTTCACCTCATTAAATACTGTGTTCAAAAATAGCTTTAAGAGCACGCTGCAAACAGACTGACACACATATATCAATGAAGCCTAAGGACCTAAAGAGAAGGGTAAAGTAAAGCAAAGTTATATCACTCTGAGCCTTGATGGCCTGGCTACAAGAAAGTCTTGGGTCTTTACCTTAGTTCTAGGTCAGTTGATTGAGTCACTTAAGAGTGGTAAAGTTCAGGATTATAGTTATTGTCTGCCCAACCAAATCATAGCCAGCACTGATAACTGAGTAATATCAAACACCAATTCCAGTGGCATAAGGTGGCCTAACATTAAGATAGTCAAGCCCTTTATGAAAGGTTTCAAGTCATTTGAATGGGTAAAGACATCCTGATTCTTCTGCTTTACTCGGACTTGTTGCCTTTTACTTTGGTAATAAATTTCCTTCATAGATTATGCCAGGATTTGTACCTCTACAAACTCATGCATACCTTTGTCTATTCTTTCAGGATAAACAACTTTTCTTGATGTTATTAATCACAACTAACAAAAGAAAAGGAAGTGGGGGACAGATTATCTAAAGATCATGTACTATATGGAGCAACAATGGTTTACATATGCTTTCATTCCCAGTTTTAGAAAGACTCCACTATGAAATGGACTTAAATTTGCACAAGCAGCTCAGAAATACTAACTTAATTGAGACATGACCAACAACTTCTGTTTGATGCACTTTTTACACCTCAGTTGCTGTGGCTGTTTTTTTCAGGTATTTTCTGTTGGAAATTTGTGCTGTTACCAGCAGCTGAAAGGAGCAGCTATGATTCCAGAAACAGTGGTGGCATTCGATTCCCCTAAAATTCTTACATAGCACTGTTCATGCTCTGGATGTTCACAGGTTACAAGAAGGGTCTTAGGGGGAAAATATAAAAATAAAAATTAAAATGAAAATTTTAAAAAAATTGATAAAAATAAAATTTTTTATAAGCCAAAAGATAATTTCAGGAGAAAAATGTTAAATCATTAGAAGAAAATGTCCACCTTCACGATGTACAGACTTTAAAAAATTTCTTTTCAAAAATTCTTGTTCTATATACTCTTTGACAACATACTAAAAACATCTTAAAGCCACAGACCTATTCAGAAACTTCAAGAGCTGAGGGTTGATGGCATGCTGCACTTGCTGTTTTGATGAGTTTACACTCCATGAAGAGGAAGGAAACATTCACCTGCACAGCATATGGCAGCACTACAGGAGATAGCAACAAGAAACGACCTTCAAGGGACCATCTGCCAGTTCTGCTCCAGTCACACCTCCTCCTTGCCCACAACATGACCCTCATACCAAGGAGACCAGCAAAGGATGCACATGGGAAACATCCTAAACAGTTAAAGCTCATGCTAGGCTTGCATCGTTCACTTCACCTTTGCTAGAGTTTTCCCAATCAAATGCCAAGAGCATTTAACCTTTAACACTGTTGTCCAGAAGCATCTGAACACACCAGTGAAACCATGGCCCGGAGGTGGTTATCCATTCCTCACTGCCTCCTCATCTTCAAATACTCTTTCAAAGAATAACAAAGGGAGAAAACTGCTAAGACAAAAATGTGATCTTTATGGCAGATAGTACCACAAGATAAATGGCTGTCGGTCGGCTGTAAATAATTCATCATTGTCAAGTATGGTGCTCCAGTCATCTCAATAGAAGTACGTGATACTAAGAAAAATGTAACATCTGTCATAGAAATACCACAGACATCACAGGGCTTTCTTTTTAACCCAAGTTAGGCACAAGAACATGATCAACAGAGCCAAGCAAGACTTTAAAGATTAACAGGAACAACCTTCCTTACACACACACACACAGACACACACTCACACACACGCACACGCACACACCCGCCTCTGCAACTTGTGTGACCCCCATAACCAGGAACAAGTGAGCTGACTGCCACTGGCTTTCCATTCACTTGTGAGGTGATCACAGTATGAGAGGAATGGGCAGGGGCTTTGTTCTGTTTCTCTCCTAAGCCCCCAGCATGGCAGCCAGTTCACGTCACATTCCCTGCACATTTAGGCCACTACCAATTCATAACACATGCTAAAGAAAAAGTGAAGTAGAGGGTCAGCTGGAGCTCACAAGATACCATTCAGCCTCGCAGCTCTTAGCACAAAGCCTGGGACAGTCCAGCTCATGCCACACCACTTGACAACAGGGTTCAACCTCCTGTTTCAGAGATGACATGGGAACAGGTGGACAAACAGGAAGTCACCAAGAGGAAGACATTTATGAATACTGCCCTTACAAAGCAGCATTTCCCTTAGACAGCTCTGGAGAGTCCAGAGCTACAAGAACTATTCTTCCCAAATTACAGGGAAGGCGAGCAAAACAAGGAACAGCATTAGTTGATTCACAAGAAAAAAAACTCCAGGTAAAGAACTGTAAACACACAGTCACACTGATCTACCCAGTAACTGCACAGAGATTATATGCTTGACCTCAAAGGGAGGCTTGAGTCACCTTTAATCTCTTTCCAGAAGAGGTTCCCACATCCATCTTAGGTGCTCAATAGCAGCATTGACAGAGAACCTTAGGGCTCTCCCTCATCTACACCTCATATATACAAGGTTATTACAGGTCCAGCTTCAGCTATTTAGCTCAAGAGAATTTCTTCTTAATCCCCTGCATTTCTAGCTGATGCTTGTGCATTCCAAGAAACAGTGAGAAAGGCTTCCCTAACAGACATGATGGATGGGGCACAGGACCAGCCCAAAAGATCTCCAGTGCCTGCCCCTGGGCAGACACATTTCCCCAAACACCAGGCAAGGATGGGCTGTCAATGCTGTTCCAACCCATAGAAATAGCGTAGACCTGAGACATAGGATGAATATAGTCTTCATTTAAGTGAGATATGTTCATGCAAAATAGTGTCAACACCTCCCCTCTTTTTTTCTCCCCTCTTGTCACTTCTCTCTCATTTCTGCTCATTTTACCCACATTACAGCTGTAGCTGTATAAATGACAGGCTGTGGCCTAGCATCATGTGATAGATCATCCTACATCAGCTCTGAAAAATGGAGATGCTGTCAAGTGTCTGGTTCTCCTCACATTCACTGTCAGCATCAGTGCATTCAGGCAGCATGTCACAGCCATCTGAACAAGATGAATACAGCACTGTGAACATCAGCTTGGGAACCAAGTCAATCAAATATGTGACCACAACCACACAGAATTGTTTGTGCTGAGAAACTGCCACAGAAAAAGAGTTCCTAGTGCCCTACTATACCAGTACTGCCACTGGTAGTTTTTAATTAAAATATCTGCTTGATCGGGTTGAAAAACAAAGAGGGATTTTTGTGATGAGGTTTTTCATACAGTAGATTGTAAAGAAAATCTCAGCAGCCCCTGGGGTTGAAGGCAACCCTGGTGTGAACTACAGCTGTCAGGGACCAGTCTTGCTGTTCCTAATCTCACTGGACTAATTTCACTGACAGGCTCGCGCTGTGAAACAAGGGGATTGAGCTTCCTGTGCTACCCAGGCGCCTCTAATAGAGGGTCAGAGGAGAGGATGTTGCATCATTTTGTCTGTATGGTCTGATTAAAGGTGTCACTACCTGTTGCAGGGGGGTTGGAACTGGATAATCTTCAAAATTCCTTCCAACCCAAGCCATTCTGTGACTCTGTGACTCTGTTCAGTACAGCTAATCTGGAAAGGAGATGAAATTAAACGGACCAAAGAGAAGACTGTTGCCATTTAGTTTTCATTTGTGAAAGCAGGAATAGCAATGAGTCATTCAATGGTTTGGTGCTACTCTATTCATAGTACAACATGGGTGTGCACTGCCTCCTTTCCTACCACCCTCTCCTCAAGGCTCCTGGACTCTGTGTCCCAGCTGATTCCACTGAAATTTGTGCAGTCCTTATCAAGGCACCCTGAAACAGAGGCCTTTCCCATATGACAAGAAGCTGCACAGTGAAAAATTGTGGAGGGCATGAAGTGGGGAAATGAATGTTAATCCTGTTCCATTGTATTTCATCAGACAACATCCGTAGTTTTTCTGGTTTTCTCTCTTTCCTCTCTCTGTCCTCTAAAATGCTCCTCTCATAAATGTGTACAGGTCTCTATGTGTCTCTCTTATAAAATGTCTGTATTCTGTTGCCTGCTACAGGTTGGTCTCACAACCTGGACAAACAATCAATCACCACACAAACAAGCAGGAAAACGTTAACCCATTGTGCCTGTGCTCAAATTGGTTTCAACATCAACAAACTAAAGCAATGGTCTGGAAAAACACCAGAAATGCCTTTAGCAATTCAGTGATAAAAAGCAGCATTCACTCAGTTAAAGTGGCATTTGTGGGAAAATTTTTGAGCACTGTCCCAGAACGAAAAATGGGCAGTATGTTAAAACAAGTGTCATAAAAACACCAGGAAAAATGCCAAAACAGCAAAGACTTTGCAACAGTCAGAAAACAGTCGTATTCAAAGAGAACAGGATTTCAGCTCAGATAAAAGATGACTCTTTCAGCTGCGTTGGGAGGTTCTCCAACCAGAAGATCCATTTGAATTTTCAGTGGAGGTCTGGGCTCTTTCTGGCTGCTAACACAAACATTGAATGTCTTTCTGGGGTGGCAGAACCTGTGCTACACCATGACACAGCTCAATGGTAGGGGAAGAGGAACTCCACTTCGGTTACAGAAGCACTTCTGGTTTTACCTTCATAACAGAAGGAGATGGGCTAAACTGTGAAGGAAAAGCTGCATAACATGCCATCAACAGTAAAGTGTCCTCCTGATTTCCGCGACTGCATCTCTCCGCCTTGCTTGGATCACCATCTCATTTGGTACCTGAATGAGAGCACTGTCTCATTCAGTTTCATCTGAAAATGAAAATGTGGAGTAATTTAGAAATTAAGAGAATTTAGAGTAATTCCATGAGGATTCCTCCATTACTCTTCTGCCCCTCATGTGGCTCTTTACAAAAGGAAAATATTCTTGCCTTCTTGACGTGGAATGCAGACGGAACTGAGCTAGGCAATTTATCTGAAATATGATGCCCATTATTAAATATAGCAAAAATCAAGACAGTTTACTTCAATTAGTAAAACTATTCCCCAAATTCCAAAAGACAACCTACTGTAGTTCCTGTGGGTTCTCTACTGTCCTTGTCCCAGTCAGCGGGGACAGTAATATAGAGGTGTTCATGTGCAACTGTGGATATGAATCAAATGAAGATGCTACTTCTGAAATATATACCAAACTCTACAAGCTACTTCTGTCCTGTGATTAGCCTAAACAAAGAGATTCATTTGTCTGAATAGCTCCCTGCACTGACAAGGACCTTAAAACAGCCCAGTATCAGCAGATAAGATGTAGAAAGTGTAATTAGCTCACAGCCAGGGGATCGCATAAATTGTGGAAAGTTTCTTCAGTTTTATATAACAGCCTGTGCTCCTGTCGTACACACATGAAAAAATAAGCAGTGAGGCCAGGCTGAGACCATATTTGATTCTGTTAATATTCAGACCTAGTCTATTTGGGAGATAAAAAAAATTCTATTATAGTTCACAAAAGATAGAACAGAACTGAATTTTTTCCTTTCTACCAAAAGCATTTTGAAGAGTAATGCAGGAAAGCTGCAAGAGATTTTATTTTTTTGTTTAAAAAAACTCTACAGAAATTACAGAACAATCTGTGTTAAAAGAATTAATTCTTTATGACCTAGCAAATTGGACTTTCATTTGCCATGAGGTACAGTTACCTGACACATTGTCAAGTTGATGGATATTTTTGAAGTTAGATCTCATTCTAAAATGCAGGCTGTCTGCTGCCAGCACTTGAGTAATATGCTGGCTCATTAACAGATCTTTTTGTACGAGAAGAGGTAGAAGATTATCCCCAAGCTCATGTCTTCTAGCCAAACAGACACATTATTCTTGTGGTGCTTAAAGTTCTGAATGGTCATTTACAGTAAAGGCAACAGCTTTCACTGGAAAACAAGTGACGTGCCAAGAAATGATGACTAAAAAAAAAAACAAAAAACAAGGAAGAAAGCATAAAGAGAAGCAGATCTGTTGCAAATATGCAAAAGATGAAGCTTTGACAAGGAACAAACTTGAGAAATGCTATAATTTGATCATCTATCTCATACCTCAACAGCTCTGCTATTCCCTTAAATTCTACCAAGAGGAACACAGAAATGTGACAGAAATGTAGGTGTCAGAAGACAATCTAACTGGGGGCAGGGATTGAAGAAGCAAAGAAAGCTATGAAATGTGATATAGGTATAGTGCCAAGTAATGCAGCATTAAGACAAGCTGACATTACTAGAACAGATACAATTCCTGGCCTTACTTGATGGAGCTTATTCACTGTGTTCATCACTTCTTATCCAAGCTGTCAGGAACATTGTAGCACTTATCATACACAGTATTAACAAAAAACACACCTTTGAAAACTGTGTTAAACAAACTGAGATAATTCATGACAGATTTGCTAAACTCACAGGAAACGGGTTTGTTTTCTGACCACCGAGCCAAAATCTTGAAGACTTTTCATGACAGGCACTTCTCATATAACCATTGCTTACGCTTTTCGTACCAAGAAGCTTTCTAAAATCTCAGTCTTATGGAGTAACTGCCAAGAAAGTAGACAACTTCAAATTCTTCAACTCTCAAGTGCTAACTGGTGGGTCAAATAGAATCTGGTGAGTCATCCGTGTGCCATGTCAGCACTTTAGTCAATAAGAGCTAATACCTAACAGACCAAAACCCTTTGGGGTGTTTGTTCATGTTCTTTTAAATTAACATTGCGTGTAAACTAGTCTGCATAACTGAGTTTTGGGATAACATTGTGATATTAGGGCAAGATTTGAGTCAGTCTCACCTGTCATTACTGCACTAGAGGAGCATAAATGCAATATCCAGTATGGAGTGTGGTCACACTTGTTTGTCAGTTGCATGCAGAGAACATGCTTCTCATCATTTACATCTCTGACCAGGGAATTAGACTTCTGTCAGCATCAGTGGAGTCAGTGAGGGAGAAAAGAGTACCAATCTGCATTCCATACTAGTTGGATAAAGCAAGTAGATCTGGTCAAACAGTGAACTAATTCAGAACTGGGTCATTAAACAAGTAAGCTCTGAGATTATTCACCAAGTTGCATTATTCATTGTGTACAGAAAATTGCCAGGTCATTTGCAAAATATTTCTGGCTCATTATTATTTCACAAATATTCATTTCTTCAAAAAAAGTTTCAGTCAGCCAATGAGGAAACAGGGAAAGAATGAATGTGAAATGGATAATCTATTATATATCACAAGCATTGTCTTGCTGAAGTGAACCCGTCATGAATAATCCATAGACCAAAACAGGTGCACCTATTGCTTGCAACCAACACAGAGATGACAGGTTTGGTCTGCAAACAAAAGAAAGTAGGTTGTTTCTTGTATAATTCATTTGCAACAAATAATTCAGGGTGCTGATTTCTTTCCCAGAACACATTTACAATAACATCTATTTTGAAATTAGTAAAATCATATAAAGTTAAATAACACAAATTAATTAGATTAATTGATTCTAAGAACTTGAAGATTGACTTCAGAGCCAAGAAGGAAAAAGAGTAAGATGAACAAAAAAAAAAAAGAAAGGTCTACTTGTAGATTATATGATGGTCCTTCTTCTGAATGATAGAGAAGTGATATTTAACAGTGTCAGTAAACTCAAAAATTTGCGGAGATCACCATTACCATTACTAAAAAAAGTATCCTACCACTCTCTATCAGCCTCAAGACATGACTGGGTACTTTGCTACATGCATGGGACCACCTCAGTACCATCTTTAGCAAGGTAGTTTCAGTAGTCAATGCACTATCAAGAGGCAGTAACAGGGAAAAATCAGTAGTGAAAAATCTAAATTACTTCATCTAAAAATGCTTCACCACTATGAATAAAATAGGTCTTCACTGTTTTAAAGATATCATTTTGCTGCCTCCAGTTGTAACCTTCCCAAATGTGAAAGACTAATAAGAATGAAGTTATTTGGCCTTGAATGGGGGGACTCCTTGTGAGAAGTGAGAGCTTAAAGGACACAGGGAAAACTATTCAGACATTAGACTTTTTTTTTTTTCATGGAATTCTTATTACCCTTTGAAATTTTCCTCTTGAACTTCCAAATCTGGATATTCCTTTAATGAATCAGATGTCTAGGAAATGGCCACAGTTTTCTTATTTTCATCTGTTTTATCATTAAGTACCTCCTTAAAAAGCTTCCCTAATTTTTTTATAGAATTAGAATTAATAGGACTGCTGGAGACAAATCTCCAGACTTACCATCACAGAAATGAGGGAAAAAAAAAAAACCTGAAACAAACCGAAAAAACACCCCACTTTAAAACCTATAATGTGGAAACTGGGCTTCAGGTTCCACGACAATACATTTCCTTAGTAAAGGAGTAGAAAAATGTGGTGAAAATATGTTCAACATCAGACACTCTAATCTGCCTCTTTCTTGTTTTATTAGTATCTCAATTTACAAATTTTGTAGACTTCGTGCCTGAAACTCATAGGCAGTTGGAGATAACACTAAAGGGACCTGTACACAACTGAAAAACAAGTAGCTGAAAATGTTAGCAGTGGACCAAAGACTTAATCCTGCAACACCCTGGTCAGGTAAGTGGGTCTTAATAATGGGAGTATCTGAACTTTGTGTAAAATTGGACACAAGGAACAGCTTGGAGACTTTGTGCATACTTTGCAGTACTCTGGAATGTTTTCTGATGAAAACCAGGTTTTCAAGTTGTCTTTTGAGTGTTACCATGGTAGTTGATATAAGGAAATAATTTTCAAGAGTGTAAATGTCAACTTCTTGATGCCCAACAATCATCTTTGAAATACTTGAGGGACGAAGACAGGGCTATTTACCCACTGTTGGTACATGCAGGAAAGAGTGCAATCACTTTGTACAGTTTCCCTTAGGAGGTTGAGGTCAAATACGAACAAATCTGAAGTCACTGCAGGTTAACATGGCAATTACCTTACCCTCGTTTTCCCAAAAGGTATCCCTTGTGCTTTTATGAGTTTTGGAGTACTCAGTAGATGCTGAACTTCCAAACCAAAGGATTATATGAAGGGTTTGCTCACATTTCACCCTCACAGTTTAAGGGACAAGGACATGCTAAAGCATTTCCCTGGTTCAGGGATCGGATTAATAGACAAATCTCCAGACTTTATTGAAGTATCTTATTACTCTGTTCAATTTCACATTATCTGTTGTAAATTCCTCTTCTGCTTTTGTCCTAGCTTGTTCTGTTAACTTTTTTACCATTTCAGAAGAATTGTGGAAAATATGCTCATGTTCTATAATTCTCTTATCTATTTATTTAGGATTCATATTTTTCATACTTACCTCCATTTTATGTCCACTTGGAATACATGAGTCATACCCATAGCAGTTAATGACCATAAATAACACAATGTCGTGTAACAACATGAAATACGAAAACCACACATTAGAAAACCAGACTGGTGAACATCCAGCTTGTAGTCCAACACTTTCAATAATCTCAAATATCTACCTAATTAAAATTGGTAGTTTTACAAGGAACATTAAATTTTTGTCTAAATCTTCTTTACGGCTTTTTGGACCTAAGCATAATAGCCTCTTCTCAGATATTGTTTTGGTTTCAGACCCATATAGAGTGCTTTTTATATACAGGGAGAAATAAGACACGAAAGGAGAGAAGAGAAGAGAACAATTAATATGATTTATTAATACAAAATATGCATTAATCATTAGCCAGCCAGCCATTCTACATTCACCATTAACAGGAAGGCTCATAATTCAAACTGGTTTTGATGCCAATGTTAATTGCCTGATCTTGGGGATGATCTTCCTTCCCACTGAAATCAACAAGACAACAACTTTCACTAACTTTTACAGATACACATTTTTCCCCTTCATGGCATCCAAAGAGCTACCCCCTTGTGTTTCCTCCATTTCCAAATAAAATACCTGCTAGGGCTCTTCTGTTGTCTTAATTTTTTTCAAGATGACATCTATACACTCATAGTTGTAGCAACTGTTTTAACCTACCACGATGGCTTCGTCACTGAAGCTGCTAAGAACATCACTCTGTAAATTACTTTACTTTTTGCTCTTGTGTTTTACTTTTACATGTACAGCCACTACAAATATAACACCTGACCTGAATATTTAATGCTCACCTGCCACTGAAACCATTACTTTGAATATCACGTGGAACCAACACACACTCCTACCAGGAAGGCTGCTTGGCAGGAGGATGGTACATCATATGCAATACATAAAGTACATCACCTATCATAGCAGATAACATCTGATATGTCATTTCTTTGTGTAAGAGAATGTCTTGTTTTGCTTTACCCATCAGACAACTGATTGCAGTGGCTGAAAATCTTCTGGTGCTCATACCGTATTTCTGGAATAAGTGTCAACCCGTTTTTACCTCCTCCAACAGATACTGGCATGTACAGGAAAGCTCTTGTGGGAAATTGCAACTCCACAAGGATGTTCATCCAGGCCAAACATGGAAGTTCATGAAAGTTTGGGATTCTTTGCAATCCAGAGCTTGCATGTGAGCTACTCATTCAGTATAGTGGCTTAGACAGGCTTAGAAAACCGCTGTACAATAGGCAGCTAGATCCATTTAACTCAGATATATAATAATACATCTCTAAAGGTATTATGCTACTTGCATCAGCAAGCAAAGCAATCACACAACTCTACTCTGCATCACAGAGAGGGTTTTCCCTCCCCGCACAACCAGCACACATTTGTCTTTTAAATAGTCCTCACACCATTTTTGTCACTGAAACAGCAGTACTGGAAAATTGTCACTAATTCTTTTTTCATCTTTCACAAGAAATGTTTCCCCATTTTTTTATTTTAAATGTTCACATCATTTTGAAGCAATTTTCAAAATCACTGACATTTTTATTTCATTAGAAGCAGTCTTTTCTTAGCCTTCACTAAAAAAGAATGTAACCCCTGCTGTTTTCTGTGAATTGGCATTTTCAAAAGTTGTTTTGAAAATTATTCAAAAATTATTTGGAGTCTAGTTTTTAATGTAACACAGCATAGAAAAAATCATTGGAGATAGACCCATTTCAAATGGTATGTATTATATTGTTTCTAAAAAAATTCTGTACTTTCTGGTTGTCTAGATAATTTCTATCAGGAGCTCTGAATGTGCTAATGGACTCCAATTTCCTTGAATTCAATGGAAGCAACACACTTTAGCGTCTCATAAGGAGGTAACTACCACCACATGACTGGATTTTCAAAGGACAGTTTCTCAAACTACCTTTGTCTTGAAGGAATTCAATTTAGTCAGCCCCAAAGCCTGTCTCAGACATACAATACGTGTTTACAATCCAGCTATTTCTCCCATTGTCCAGCACATAACTTTCAAAAACAGCTATAAAATGGCTGCCTCCTTAGTCCTCAGTCTCTTTAATTTGTAAAACTGCTCATCTCTTTATTGGAATATCACCAGAGGACTTGACCATTGTCTGTTAGGGAGCCTATCTAAAGTCATAATAGCAAACAAACAAAAATTCAGGTTTCTGGAGAAAAAAAAAAGCTGCTTATTGGTTGCACAATATAATAGGTTTGAAGAATTCAAGCCAAGTTAGAAGGTTCTGGATTTGAAGCAATGACAACAATAATAAAAATCACAGAAACTGAATTGACTAAATTAATTTTCTTGTAAAAGTGTCACAGTTACAGATGGTAACAATCTGGAAATAGCTGCAAAGAGAAAATAATTACAAAGGGATGAAAATGTATTAATGCTCAACCGTATTGGATGTGTGGGAAAGTATACTCTGATGTATTCCGGCTATCCTTAATTCATCACCCCACTGTACTAAGCGCCCACTTTTACAAACAAAAACATTGTCTCACTTGTTGAAATTCTTTATTTAGTAATCCACGTAGGCTGAAATATTGAAAGTGGTTTCTAAATTCCTGGCTTCTGAATCTATCTTCAAAGTTGTCTTTGCCTGTATTATCAGACAGCTGCAGGCTTTAATCAAAGGTCATTAGATTTACCAGTTTCTGTCAAACATCCTTCCTTCAAAGGAAATACCTACTATTTTAGAACTTGCAAGGAAATGTCACTTAACCCAAAATTGTTCCAAAATAAAATCTCACACCAAGGGTGAGAGGTAGGAAGAGAGAAACTTTGGAGCATTCTTCAAAGTTGGCATTAGTATGGCTTGAGAAGCTGCAAAATTGCAGAGAAGATTTAGCCAAAATCAAAAAGTCAACAGACCCTAGGCATACATGATACCCATGCCATTTTTTAGCACTCACAAACAAGCACTGCACCTGCCAAAAATGACCCAGGTTTTCAGTATCCTCTGCCTCAGGTGCTCACAATTGCCAACATGGTCTAGAAATTAACCCCAAGCCATTTGAGAAGGTCCAGCAGGTGTGCTAAAGAATCCTTTGTGGATCAGGCACATTGCAAGTGGAGCACCATGCCTCAGAAGCACATGGCCTTGCCAGGAAGCAGACAGCAATGCTTCATGCAGGTATTTGAGCAGGCAGCCTTCAGGTAATTCCATGTAATTCTCTCAGAAAAGATACTGTATCATATTCTCTCTCCTGAGATGGATCTGCAAGTCTATACAGAATTAAATGCAGCCTTGGAAAAAGTATGACAGATTATGTATTTTTCCTCATTTATAAATCACAAATGGCTAGTTTAATACATAGAGAGATGCCACTAAGTGCAGGGACAACATGCACAATACTCTCTTTTCTGTAACATCATCGAGGTAGTAGGCTCAAATAAAGTTCCTGATGTTTAGGAAATTTGAGATCTGACAGTAGAACAGGAAGGAGGACACCTGTTGATAGGATGCACCACTTGACAACAACGAACAACTGCAACTTCTCAAAAGGTGACACTACTAAGCTAGTTAATATCACTTGCCAAGAAAATGACTTTCACCTCCAGCAAGCCCTGAACAAGGATAGAAAAAAGGTTTCCAGAAATGTAATCATACTAATTATATTTGGGCTATTTCATATCTGTATTTAGAGATGGCTGCTAAGTGATCAGAGCATAGTGCATGAAGCAACATCCTACTGCCTGGACTGGCAAAAGCAAAAAGTACCACTGTATAGATCTGTCTCTCTACACATGAAAACAAAACATGCACAAACACTTTATTCCTTTTTTATCTACTTCTGGCAGTGACCCAAATAGACTAAATGTTTTATGGACTCATCAAGAATAGCCTGCTCTGCTGGGCTCAGACATAAAACTAAGAACCACAGCAGACATGTACCTTGCCATTCTTAGTGCTATTTACAGCTCTCAACATCATCAAAAAAATAAACAATGGAACAAAACTGAGTACAGGATCCAAGTGGCATGGTCAAAGAAAAGCAATTCTACCCTTCATAAGTGGTACAATTTGAGTTTTGTGAAGAGGTACATTAAGGGATGAAGCTTGAACACACACAGCCATCCAGGCATCACAGGACTAAGAGATGTTTATACATGAAGAAGCACAGCTTTCTGTCCAAGCAATGTACATTCAGAAGACCTGCTAAACACTGGATGTCTTTATGTCACTGCCAAGCAGTCGTAATGAATGAAGCACTTCTCAATCCCAGCTGAGATCAAAACATTATTGGTGAAGAAAGGTCCTTCTGTATTAAATAAACCAAAGCTTCTGTACTGCCAAACAGTCCTTTGGGGAGTTCAAGTGGAGCCTGAGAGGGACATGATAGAGAACACAATAGTCCCTCTTCTACAGAAGCATAAGAAGAGTGCTTTCCTTCTTTCCAGGCCTGCAAAAGCAGTGTTACCCTCAGCTTCCACCATGTCTCAGCTGGTATGATAAAAGGTTCCATCTGCTCCAGCCACAGAGTCAGTTATCTATGATGCTTACTCTATGCAGGCACTCACACTATTACTGAAGATTGGTGTTCACTTCTGAAACTCTGTTCAAAGCAAAAAGTAACAAATATTTTATTCTGGAAAGGATTCCAGCAGATAAATATCCTCACCCGCACCACTACTTAAGTTTTTCCTCTGTATTATTTTGAGAAGATGAGATCATAGAGATAGACTCTTATCCTGATAGTCTAACTGAACTGAGATCTAACTTTCTGAAAAACAGAAAACAGGGTTACAAGCACAATTTTATTTGCAACTATGCAATGGCATTGGTAGCATGTTTGTTAGTTTTCTGTAGCGTTTATGCTCAAGTGTATGCACCACTGTACAGAATACACACAACTTTGGTTACACTCAGTTTATCTATAAAAGGGTTTGTTTTGTTTGCATTAGACAAAAGACTTTCATTGTCAGAAGAAAGTTTATGTTTCTGTTATTGTTACTTGGGCAGAACGGTGTGTGGGCTAATGGATCTGCCCACAAAAGCTAAATAGCTTTAGCCACTTCAAACGTAAACTGTGAAGAGCTGTTATATCCTAAATTGTAGACACAAAAGGTCCTTAGCACAGTTGGCCTAAACTATGAAGCATCTTAGCTATATAAACTGTTTCTGAAGGAGATTAACATATGAATAACAAGTCCTTGTCCTGATGCGCTCATAAATTGAGTAGAGTTTTGGTTTTATTTTGCTGGGAGTTTTTGGTTTTGTTTTGTGGGGGGTTTTGTGTTTTTATTGTTGTTTTGTTGTTTGTTTTCTGTTGTTTTGGTTTGGGGTTTTGTTGTTGGTTTTTTTGTTTTGAGGTTTTTTGGGGGGTTGGGGGGTTTTTGTTTTTTGTTTGGTGGTTTTTGTTTCAGCAGAACTAACTGTAGCTTAGGTTCCTGCTGCTGTTTCCCAACTGGCTTCTCAGAACAGTAATCTATCATATCTCTCTTGATACATTTTTACTCTGTTTATGTATTTCCATTCACTTCAGTTTGATCAAGAAATAATTGAAAAGTTCACTCTTTTGCTACTAATAAAAAAAGGACATTAAAAAAAGTCAGCAATTGACACAATTACCTAAGGAATTTAATTGTGAACATAAAATGGACATTAAGTTTACTCTCTTTAAGGAAAGCTTAGATTGGACATTTATGCTAGGCTCTATAATACCTGTGAAGCATACTCCTGACATCAATAGCAATAAACAGGCTAAAGTTCTACAGACCAAGTCCTGTGGTCTCTTAAGTGGGTGAATTGAGTAAGTCCCTTTTCAAGTAACTTCCACCCACAAAGTTACACTTGAAACACTGCTCACTTCCAGGCCTAGAAAATGCAAACGTTAAACTTTCTGGGTTTTTTCCCCTCTACTCTTCCTCAGTCATTAAGGTTCACAAGAGACATTACAAATATGGAAAGGTTTTTGAACTGAAGTAAAAGAAAAAAATTATTTAGAGAGAAGTAAATAGAAACATAAGATATTGCTTTCTCATTGAAGCAGCATGGTGGGTGTCTAAAGCTATGGAACAACAAGGTCACTTCTTTTTAAAAATTGCAGTGATGCCAAACTGGTGAAGCAATTTCAGCAACCTTAGAAAAATGTACAGTGAAACCAAGTCCAATGAAAAACCTGATCTCTTACATATACAGGTTAATTCACCAGAGCAGGCTTTCACCAGTTGCAGCTGCTCAGAATCAATGCTTGCCTTCCCCACAAGCTGCCTCTCCAGAACAAGGCCTGTTGACCAGCAGAAACACTCACCCTACCTGTCTTACCTTGTTTTCTCAAACCCTTGCTAACACAAACGCATTAACTGTAAATCCAGCCTTTCCAGCATTCTGCTGAGCGTCTCTTTCATGGCTTAAGTGAAAGAAGTTGCTACCTTCTCCTAAAATCAGAGCACAAAGGAAGGTTGCACAACACAACGTACACTACTCCATGGGACTAAGCTCAAATAAGATGCTGCTTCATATGCATGCCTGATATAAATAATGCTGTATGTATATACTATATGAAAATGAAGATTGTCAATCGTTAGCTGTTGCCCTTTCTTCTCTAGGGTGTGCAGAGAGCTTCCTTGACATCTATCTTTTCTTACTCTGAGCTTGTGCATGAAAGAATGGGAGGTGGCCTGTTCAGATCCTTCTTCTTACAGAAATTCATTTCCCCAGGCCAGCTACTGACAAAAGGTTTGTTCTGTGAGTAGCCTTGCTTTTAGTACACTTGAAAAGTCAAAGCAGCTAATGACAATACAGAATCCTTGAGCACAGCTTGAAATGCTTGCCTAATTTTGAGTGAATTTTAGTTATGACTACTGCTATTTGGAAGGAGGCTCGCTGGCACAAGATCAAGCAATGCACCAACAGTTTCAAATATGGAGCAAGGTATTAACTTTTCCAAGAATTTGGTTGCAACCTCCCAGCAGTAGCTATCTTTTAAGAGATACATTTGAAGAAGAGGAAAATAAAAGTACTGCTACTTTTAGCTACTGCTAGTACATTTAAACACTTTAAAAGAAGACTTAAAAATACAACTAAGCTTATATCTGGGCTTTGTTTTAAACAAATAGAGAAATACGATTTGCATATTAAAAAAAAATGAAACAAAACCAGCTCTGCCTGCTGAATGGACAAAGTCAATTTAACCAGGCAAGATCTAGGCAGCATTTCTCTCTCCATAAAAAAATGTAAATACTGTACCTCTAACAGTCATTAAATTATATGTAGACATTAAAATCCCTGGATTCCAGGTGCTACAAAGTAAACTTTTACTGTCATGCAAGAAGTCATACTCATACTAACAAGTGCTGCCTATTGAACTATCTTCCACATAAGAAGGAAAGTTTGGCTTGAATTTTCATTATCCTCAAGACATTTTATTATTTTTAAAGATTAAAATCAGCATTTGTCAATCAACATTTGTGCTAAAAAAACCCCAACTTTCCTCTGCTCATGGTTCCTTAATTGCTTACATATTACCTTAAGATAATCTTAAAACATTCATAATCTTCTTTAAAGCGAACCCCTTTGAGTATAGGAACACAGAGAGATTCAGAGCAAGTTTTTCTTCTCAATCTATTTGTACCTGTCTTGCTAAGTACAATGCATCAACCAAGCCCACATCCTGGATTTAAATTTATAATGCTCAGTTCACCAGAGGGATTTACCTTTGCAGGGAGGAAAGAGGCCTGTTCAGATGCATCTTAATGCCTGAATCATTTTCAGAAAAACTGATTATGCAAATGAACATGAATAGCATTAAAAAACATATCTTGAAGTTTTGAGTTGTAGTAGGAAAAGGTTGGTTTAGTATGCTTCCCTTTACCTGTAGCTGATCTGTACCAGGCACCGTGGGCTGGTCTGCACTGGCCATTCAGCACAACAGGGCAGTCCCTGCTATAGATGTGAGAGCAATTCTATAGTTTCTTCCTCTTCCCTTCCTCTTATCCATCCTCTAAAACATCTAAGAAAGGTTAGCATTTTTTGGATTTGGATTATACCCATAGTCTAACATTTTAATCTGGACACTCAACATCATCCACAGGAGAATGTGTAATGTCCTCAAGAAGCTGTTTACCAAGCACAGCCTCATTGAGGCAACATAATTAATGAATATTAATCCAGACAATAACTCAGCAGATAGTCAGGAATGCAGTATCAGCACCCAGCAATGTGAAAATGGGTTGCCTTTCTGTGTGCAAAGAAGGCAAACATTTTCATATTAAAGGAATTTCAGGAAATGAAAACAGAAGGGACTGGAGAGTTTAGTTGAAGGTAGATTTCCGCACTGTCAGGTTTCTATTTCTGCAACAAGATTTTACCTTTTTGGTTTTAAAATGAGAAACTATGAGAAGCTCATTGGGGTCCCACTAAGTCTTAAAAAGCAGTAAAATTCATATTCCTAGATTTTTTGGTCAGGCAGCAAGAAGTGATTAAACTCCCTATTGCTCAAATTAGCAGTAGGTAACAGCATAATGTCAGTTACAGCACTGGAAGGAATACTGGGAGAACAATCCAGACTTTTATATCTCTATGCTGGCTATGCCAAATCACAGGAGGGGACTAGAGACTGGATTGTTTGCCATACAGCCTCTCCAGTTCTTGCAATCTTATCCCTGGTCTCAGAGTATCTGTTGCATATTCAAAAACCTGCTCTTTGGATCTACTTCTTGGATGTGATGCTTGGTTTTATTTGAGGAGCTGCAGTTGACTCTTCCCTGTGAAGGGAAGAAGCAAGTCCCTGGGTCATGGAAACATACTGTGAAGTTCCATATGCATCTCTGCTCAATATGGAATTACATTGTGATTATTAAAATCAGTTCAGATTTTTTTCATTATACTCTTTTTCCAGAGGAAAAATAAATTACACTTTTCATTAAAATTATCTGAGGGTTTTTTTTTAGCTAAGCTGAATTTCTTTAGGGTGCAATTAGTCTGGAAACTCATATATATTTTATCTTCACATAGGGTGCTATATAGCTCTTTTGAGGACAAATACAAGGAACTTCGTCAGAAAACATGAGCTAAAGACACAGACATATTTTAAATACAGTGCTAATTTGTCCAGATCTGTGCAGACATAAAAACATTAATTTGCTGAATAGATGGTTACGGGATCTGTTGACATACTGTTACTACTAACTCTCAGCAGCACAAAAGTTCCTTGAGAAGCAAAACTAATGAAAACGGATTGGTTTCCTATCAATCAGGATTCCACAGACACTCTGTTTAATAGTGTATGTGCTCGAGGCACAGATTTCCCTCCACTTTCAGACATTCATGACATCACTTTCCTTTGCTGATGTCTGCTGCCCAAGAACACAGTTAAGTTGTTGCCTGTATGTCAATGTGGACATGAACAATATATCTCCTCTACTTACTTCCATGAGTCATGCAGTTTTGTAGGCTCAGAAGAACTAATTATCTTTAGAACTTCTGTCAAATTTGGTTAAAAACAGTGAAAGCACTGAGAAGAGTAAAAGGAGATGTGTGCAGATGTGCAGACAAGCATAGAGCACGATCTCTTAAGCCATGTTTCCTGAGGAAAACCAGCTGAAAAAAGGAGTATGGCAGTAGTTTTTTTCAAAGCTTGTTCAAATAAGGAGATACATTGTATATCCTGTTCAGCATGCCTTTTTTAAACTTTGGAATGCAGTTGCATTCATAAACAGCTATAAATATATCCCATAGAAACAACATATAGCTGCTCTTTCTCCCTGCTCCCAGCCAAACCTCATCTCTCCAAGTCTAAGACAAGAGCCTATTTTGGAAACTGAACTTCTGCAATATATGTATTTGTGCTATTTGGAAAAGGATGAGGTTTTTTTACAAACAAAACCAACATAAAATGCCCTTGTAGTTGTACAATTTTCCTTCACAGCTAAAAAGAGCAATAATTTTAACCTTGCAAAGATCAGGAAGCTGAAGCTATCCCCCACATAAAAGACTTTTCAAAAAGGTGGTGTTTTTTTCACCCTAAAATAAAGCAAATTCAACATCTCATACCTACTTTGTAAATACACCTCACAGACAAATGAGAGCAGCTTGCTTTCATAGTGTTTGCATCTTGGAGAAGTTGATCCATGCTTCTGGCATATCAAAAATACTTTTCTACAACATCAGGGAAGATTTTGGGAATCGGGACATGTGACAAGCACAGCACAAACTCGTAAGAGTGCTCAATCCACACTCTCAAGAGATCATTGATTTGAGGAGACGTTTGTTCCTGAGTGGCAAGCTTGCCATTGCAAGGGAAAAGGCAGGCTTAGCAACATGACACCACGTTTTCCGTACAAGCCGCAACAGCAGTCCAGGATCTGCTCCAGTGGCACAACTCGTTAGGATCAGGCCGGCAGTATGGAGCAGTGGCTTCCAGCTTTATGTTCATACAGAAGCTCGGAGCACATGGGGATGACAAGTACTTGTAAAATCACTTCGCTCTTTTCCAGCCCTCCCTGATCTCCAATTCCAAGTTTGGAAGGCTGACATTTAATTGAATTAATTAAGTTTAGCTACATACATTTGAGGGAGGGACAACCAAACTGTATCCACATGTCCTGCAAGCACATAGATGTGCCTGCAAGACCATGGACTAGAAGCAAAGTAAGCACTGTAAGCAAAATAAGCCATGGGCAATGCCAGCCCAACAGCCTTAGGCAGGGAGAAGAACCTGTCATTGCTAATTGTGAGAAACCCAGTTACAAGTGGTACAACCCTGCTGACAAACCCCCTGACCTCCTGCACTTCCTCAACTGGCAAGAGAAGATGAAAATCCCTCAGAAAACTGAAGAGAGCACAGTTCTTCCCACAAGGACATTACTATGACTAAAAAGTCTTGATCAGAACTTCTGACCAAGGCCACTCTTCCGTATAGCAGAGCATTTGGTTTTAAGGCAATTTCTGTTGGATCAAGTCCATAAGCAAAGTGCTGAGTTACAGCAAACTCATTCCAGGCAAGCACATTCTAAAAGAAAGAGAAAAAAAAAGCCTTAAAAACCGAAGGGGCATCTCATTTCTAACATACTTACACTGGATTAGGTATTGCCTTTCCTTCCACAGCTGGCACAATCCCAACATAAATTCCACTATGTTCTGCTTAATTTGACACTTGATCCAGATCTTATTTGTGCTGCTTAGTGACTTGGTATTAACAAATAAGAATCAGATTTAGGAAGATCTTTTCCATCCTAAGGTCAATCAGGGTAATTATGAAAACTTAGTTTTTTATTCCTGCATTGCAGAGATAATTTCTCCTAAACAAGGCAGATCTACAAATTTAAAAATGCTCAACAGCCATAGTTCATCCTTCTAGTAATCTTCAGAGATTATTGAATTCCACAAATAACAGAAACAGCATCAGAACTGTGTGTTTTGTAAGCTATTTTCTCCTTAGCTGGTCACTTCACCTAATGGGGATACCCAAGCAAACACGATTGAGGAAAAATAGCAGCTCTCTAAATATAATGACTGTAACCAAGTTCAGAGTGCCTATTCATTAATATGCCACTGATAACTTGCAGCAATGCTGTGTGGAAAAGGCTTATGCTCATTTTCCTCTAACAGGGTCTCCTGTCACTGCTACTGTCTCCTCTGGGAGTTGTGCACATGTGCATAGACTGGCAGGTTACTCTTCCCCAGTCAGCGTCATTCTCAGAAATCCATGCAACCCAAATGGAGGGTAACTTGTTCCAGCTCATTACCTGCTCTTCAGATCTATCCTTGGCCCAGCCCTACACTGAGTGGTGCCTTCCCCTGCAACAATTTCCTCTGACAACAAATCCGAGACTTGCAGAATCACAAGACATGAGGAATTATTCTTTTGAGACACATGATAGGTCAGGAATTTCATACATACATACATACCTATTCCTATCAATAAAATGGTTTAATCAAAGCAGCTCAATCCAATATAAATCAGGCATTTCTTCTTTAACATAGCCAGAACACCATGACTAAATTAGCACTGACTTCTACTCCATAGGATTGACCTGTCATTAATGCATTGGATTTGTATACGGTAACAAATATAGGACTGCACTGCATTTTTATAGTCTTAGATCTCAGCTTGTAAGGTGGACTTAGATGTAAGTTATTAATCCAGTGATCTGGAAGAGCTAGAAATCATCCATAACCTTTTTACTATAGCAACTAGAAGATTTATATAACCAAGAGTAGTACATCAAGTCTGATGGGTTTATGATTGTATTGAGCTATTCATCGAGACAGTTTCTCAGAGATCTAGACTTGTTCTATTTTTGTTTAGAGTTGATTTCAGATATGGTAAGGCAGATATAAGCAATACCTACAGTTTGTCTTCATGGCAGATAAATAACTGAAATATTCGTTTCTCATGCGCCGTCTCCATATCTGTAAAGAATAATTTTAAAAGCAGCTTACACCAAAGCCAAAAGAGCTGAACACAGCATAGATGAACACACTGTGCTTACTAAACCAATGAGCCACGACCAACTTACTTGCACACGTCTCCAAGAGGGCCCCTGAAATTATTTATTGCTATAAATCCCTGCCATTGTAGGTCAGATTTTTGTGATGAGATGTTGTATTAACAAGCTGATACGCAGTGAGTATAGCATGAAGTGGGGTTATTTATCTACATGAGCGGAGGTATCAATGATGTACTTAAATGTGCAAGTAAAAAAATGCAAAAGACTCCCAAACAAATACTCCTGTTCCCCTTCCAACTTATTTTATTTGTTTTTTTCCAAAAAGCTTTGGTCACTTCCAGCAATGTCCTCAGCTACTATATAGCACTGCCTCCAAACAGGCAGGATTTTCAGCACAGAACTGGCTGAGTTTTCATGCACCATGCTCTACTGCAGGCATCTGGGGTTTATGGCAAGATCTTCAGTTGTGCTCCCACCACTTCAATACAGTTTGAGGAACAGGACTCTTTTTTGACAGGCAGTGCCACCATCAAAATTGAGAATGAAGTAATAAAGTTGACTGCAAAGCACCCAGAGCAATCCAGCTAGCTCCCTTGATCCTATATTTCCTGAAGGAAGATGCATTAGGTAGTAAGAGAGAAATTGCTGGACGCTGAATTTCTCAGTCTTCCTGTGGATCCCAGAGCAGCAATGTTCATGGTCTCCACCCCACAATACGTGGCAGTGACAGAAGTTGGCAGAAAACCTCAGGACTATTTTACCCCTTGGGACCAGACTACTTACCGAAGGGAAGCATTCTCTGTGCACTGTCTGTATTAAACACCCAAGATGTGTGTATGTACAAATGCATAAATAAAAAGATGTAAACATGCCCTCAAAGTACACATGAAGACTGAAGAAATTCCTCACTTGGAAGGCCAGAGCAACATCTGAGTGTTTCTAACCTCACAGCCTCCATAACGCAGAGTGCTGATTTTCACCCACACTCATCATATTCCTAATCATAAAGTGTTGTACACAGTTATAAATCACCGATCCATTCCAGATGTTTGTCAGCTAATGCAGCATTGCATAAGTGCCAGAGAAAGGTGTGTGTCTTTTGACACCATACCAAAGATGTATGTGCAGTGTATCATGGCTTCATGGTGCTCCTTGCTGGTAACATATCATCAGCCTATGATGCTAAAGAAAAAAAAAACACCAGCAATATGGGCACATCAGCAGAGCTATGACATCTTCTTAGTGAGAACTGTGGTAATAAGTGCCTGGGGTTCTCCTCCGAGAACAGTTTGCTTCTGGCTCCCTTCCTCTTCTCCATACTCTTTTCAGGTTTACAGGATATTATAATAATGTTTAGGAACCACAGGTAAAGAGAAAGAGCCTTGTGTTTCAAGCACTGCACAGCCTCAGAACTAAAACTGCCCCAGGCAGTTTATCCACACAAATCTCCCCATCATTTTGAGAAAAAAAAGAGAAAAATCCTTCTCTACAGACCTCGCAGACACAGCCTCCTTCTCTTAAACTCCCTGTGCTTGAGCCTCAACTGCTTCCCTTGTCCCCTCTGTTTGTTCTGGCCAAGCAGTCCTGTGCTCTGAGCTGTCATCTCCTTGGCAGTTTTGGACACAGGAGCCAGATTGAAAGACAGCCACCCATGAGGAAACTGCTATCCAGTTCATGAATATCAGCATAGCTCTGCCCTCAGATTTCCCATGCACAAATAAAGCCCTTTGTCACACTATTCCTGATTGACTTCAGCTGATGGAGAATTCCCCTAATGCTAAAAGAGACTGTCTCCAGATTTCCCAGGGAACCACATTTGCCTTCAAAAATGCAAATCTTATTAAGGATTTAAAATCCTGGAAAGTGAATGAGTTCTCATGACATTTAATGAGGGAGTCAAACAGAATAGTAGTACAAGGAGTACAGGTCTCAGAAAATGGACTAGAACCAGACCTTCAAAGCTGCAACAGAGCAGAAATTCCCAGAAAGCTCTTCTGCTGGTAAAAGGGTTCTGCACACTTAGAATTAATGTAAAACTTAATTAGAATCTCTGTGGAAAAAAAATCCATTTGGAGGTAATTATAAAAGGAGGCAGTTATAACAATTATTTATCATCCTTATTTTTGGAAGAGAAATCAGGGGCCTCATTTTTGGAGGGATTCAACAAAAGTAATAAGCAGTCAGGTTCTGCTGGCCAACACAGAGAGACTCTGAAGGGTTTCCACCTGCTCTGATCACCTCCACTCAGCCAGCATTATTGATATATAACCAGCTGAGCTATTCCACAGCACAACACAACACAACACAACACAACTGTTATTTCAGGATCTCGACCTGTTGCCTCACTTGTGGGCCACTCTTCCTCACCACCATCACCAGGCAATTGGACTTCTCCCCATAGAACATGAGGCAACTGTGTCGCTTTGTGGCCGCAGGACAATGCCACCAGCCTGGAGACAGATGTCCTGATGCTGTGCAAATTTCAGCTGATGCGTCATGGAGCACAGGAGGCTGATTATCAGCGCACCAAAATCCTGCTTCATGTGCATTGGAAAAATATCCCATAGACAATGCTCTTGGGAGCCATCTACTGGCATTTAGGAGTTAACCATTTGCATGTCCGCAGAGAAATTAAAGAGCCAGTTTTGACTCCACCAGCTCAGGGTACCTCTTAAACTCCTACATTCAGCACTTGAATCTTTTGAGGGATCACCTGCAAGCTGGTTATTTGACTACAGCTAAGCATTATAGACCTATTTATCAGTTATTCCTAGCAGCTCATGCTCAGTGTCCTACCAAAAAATTACCATCTTTCCTAACATGCTTGGACCCCAAAAGATGGAAAGCACTGTAGAAGCCATGTTATTTTGATGCTAAATGCAAAGCCCTAGTAAGCAAACTTGGGACAAGTAGGAGGAAATTCCAGGCCACACAGGAAACTCAAATACCATCATTTGAAGACTCAAATCCATGACTGGAAACATGGTAAAGAAGCCAAATAAATTCCCAGGAACTACGTGGAAAGAGGGTAGCTTCAAGATGCAGTGGAATGTCACCACTGGGACAAGAACATGAGAAGCATGTGGACAAGTACTGAGTGAAGAGCTGGTCTTCCCTTACCACAGCATGACAGTGTGAACACAGCCCCTTGGGCTATTGTGTACATTGCAGGTGTCAAACTGGGAGAGAGCAGATGCTGATTATGCTACATCTCATGCTTGGATGGTTTAAATTGCTTCCCTACTAAGTGCAGGTCCAAAGGCAAGGAAAGACTCCCAGCAGTATTGTTGTAAGGGCTGAGGGTAATTAGAGGGGGGAAAAGTACGTGTTCAGAAAAAGTGGTTACCTTTCTAGGAGAGAAGAATTTTCTAGCACAGGGATGTGCTCACAACACACATGAGTTCCCAAGCCTGAGGGCATGACCCAGCTACATTTATGCTATACAGAGGACAGACCTAGCAGCAACCATCATTCACCCAAAATGCAGGGAATAGTGTGGCCAGCACATGCAGGTCCCCTGCCCTCAATGCCCAGGATTTCAAGTGGAGGTAGAACATGTGTTTCAAATGGGAGCCCTGGTACCTACCAGCTCATGCACTGTGTGGTTAACCAGCAGATTAAGAAAAAAGTCTGGGGCGGTCTCCCAGGACACAGAGTACAGCCAGAACAAAACTGATTCAGAAATAACAATGTCTTCCAGGAAGGTTTCAAAACTAGTCCCTAGGGACTAACAACAAAGTACCAGGAAATCAGTAAAGAGGAAGTGATTCATGTTTATCCTACTAGATTTTGCATGGCAGAAGGTTTCCAGGGCATTCCAAGTGCCTAGCAGACACAACACAGGTGGGTACCAAAGTAGAAAAAGAGATAACCCCATATCTATCCTGTGGGGATATTGTGCTGTAAATTCATAAACCAAAGAACAGAGGTGAGAGCCCATGAAGTAATGTCATTGCAACACACATGTGCAATATTTATTAGCCAAAAAGACATTAAGTTTGTTTACATATACACATATTAGAAGGATCTCACTTATCATACCACCTGCCAGTTACAAAAGAGATGATGGCAGCTTAAATACGTATATCCAATTCCCGTTGTGTTTTGTACTTGGATTTAGATTTAAAGCTATGTTATTTCAAAATTAGAAGTAAACCCAAAAAAGTCCTGCTCATATATCACCTCTACATCAATGCTCAGTTTTCCGTTAGCCATCATTAAAGCACCAATTCTGCATTAAGATCTAAAATGCTGCCAATTTTCTGTGTCCTTTGTCAAGGTCCAGTAAATTTCTTGGTGTGAAGTGGTGCTGTTTCTCAGTCCAGTAGTAGTAATGCTCCACATATTTGGGTTTTCCCCCCTCCTCTCCCTTCATGTTGTTTTCTGTGCCAACTCATTTTAGTGAGGCTGTCTGGCATACTTTCCATTCATTTTAATGGTTTAAAAGAAAACATTTTTCATCAAATTAAAGTACTTTGAACTTTGAAAAAGAGAAAATTTTTTTTCTTCTTTTGAATGTCAGTTTTGTAGGGCACTAAACTATTTTTTTGAGGTGCTTAATATTGCTAAATTTAGAAAGTCAAGTAATAGGTGTCCTACATGGGCCAAAGAATGATCTAAGGATGAGGAAAGCAATATATCTTTTTAATAATTGAAAGAGTTAGGAACGTTCCCACAGTGAGAACAGACTTAGCAAATTTCTCTGCAAGCAGGACACTTAGATGCATGGAATATTTCAGCTGCAGTAGTAATCCTGCAATGTTCTGTGCTGGAAGTGGAGGTCAGCCTTAAGAGAATTAGGAATATTAGATATATAGTCAGACAAGGCAGGCACCTTGGGGAATAGCTCCTTGCATAAATACAAACACACCACCTGCGTGCATGTCATTGCTTCCATGATGCCTCACCTACCCATTCTCTTCTCTCCAACTTTTAGAAAACCAGAATTTGATGCCATGCTATTTTGCCATGCCATTCCTTTCCTTTATGGGCAAATGTCATTCCACATGCAAATAAACATTTAGCAGACGGGACAGCCATTCTCAAAACAATCCACAGTGGCACAACCAGGCTGTTGATGCACAGGTCTGCATTTAGGACTATGTTGTCACATTGGGAACTCCATGTCAGATATTCTCAAAGAATATAAAATACTTTAGGTTCCCGAGAGAGAGGACATTTTCTCCAAGAGGTGATTTGATGTCAAAGCCTGATTTACTGCTTTTTACCGCAACCCACAGAGATCCCCCCTCCAAGTGTGATCACCCATCTTGGGTGACTCAGGTTCAACACTGTAAGTCCCTCCCCTATCTAGCAGCAAGTGATTCACCCACAGAGCTCTGAACAGACCAGCTCAGGACTTTAGATGGAACATTCTCCCTGCAGGGCCTGATGTTTTGGTACAACAGCCGCAGCTTTTAAAAATCCACGAACACAACAGGTGCAGCTTTTTGGAGAGTCCACCCTCAAGACACGTGCAAGGCCAGCTGAGGGAGAGAAACACCATGGCCAAGTCCAGACTGGAGCATGTTCTGGGCTTTTTTCCATTCACAGCAGAATGGCAACATATTTGAAAAAGCAGCCCAAACCAGATGTTGTTCGGGGATCCAGGGAGCACCACACACACATACCTCGTTTGGTTCTCCTCCCAACACAAGCTCTTATATTACAAAATCTAACCACAATTACTCTTTTATGAAATACTGCACTGTCAAGATCCTGCTGAGTCCCAAGTCTGAAATTTTAAAAAAAGAACATTTACAACTAGTCTTGCTCATTTGGAGCTCAACCACAGAGACCCGATTTACAGAAACCAAGGAGTTGATACAGCTAGAATAATTCCAGACTGATGAAGGACCTCAGCTGAAAATTAGTACTGTTTTGTCCACTCTGTCTTAAAAACTGCGTTCCAAAAATGTAGGTCTTGTAGAGACAGCTGGGTGAGGGAAACAGGATTTCTTGTTCTTATATAGATTCTTAGTGTGATTTAATACACATAAACAAACAGAGCTTGGCTTACAAACCATATTGCAACAAGTTACCTATTTTTTTTCCTGGTGACATTGAACAGTGAACACCAGAAATTTAACAGCAGCCTCACTGACTGTACGGTCCCTATTTTTTTTACTATTTTTTTGTTTAAGTTACAATACATTTGTTGTATATATTACTACAAAAACAACGAGTACAATAGCAGAAGTTGGAGCCTGAACACTCGCAGCCTATTCTTGGCTGTGTGCACACATGCTTGTCTTACTTTGGGTGAGGTAACCTGCTGCCCTCAGCTGAGCTACTTCTATAATAGGTGCACTAGGCACCTGTTTCAGAGGATGTTGTAGACAAGGTGTCCAACTGCTTCGAGATCCTGCAAAGTATGGCAAAATTCCAAGTATAAAGTAGTTAAAAACAGAAACCAGTAACAGAAGGGCAAATCAGTTGCGAGGGTTGCACAGATATTTTTTTGAGAGAGGACAAGCAGGAAATACAGAAAGAGAGCTTGGGCTTACCAAGCTCAGTGCTGCTTGGTGATCTGTACCTCTGAATATCTAAGCCAGCAGTTTCAGTTCCAGGCTGAGCACCAGTTTGCCTGCAAACTGCAATGATGTACAGCTGTTCACGAGGCCAAGAAATCCAAAAGAGGATTCTTGCCAGGGATCTTGGGGTTTTATGAGGCACTGAGTGGTGACAGCATCTCCGGGCACTGGAACCACATGGAAACCTGCAGGCATGTGACTGTACTGAACAAAAGAAAGATGGTTTCACTTCTGAACTCCTCAAGCCCCCAGACAAAAGGCTCTGCAAATGTTCCAGCAAGATACCCCGGACCAAATACATTCAATTCACTGGAACAGACAGTAACATTTTAAGTTACTTTCACAGAATGTACCTAATTATGTCATCACAAACTATAAAGGCTGTAAGAACACATGCTAGAGCCAATATCTTGACATCATGCACACATGCTTAATGTCTTACTAAATCTTAGAAGAGCGAGAACAACATCTTTGTTTAACAACAAAGAAGCAGTGCTTGGTTTACTTGTCTTAATCATCTTATGTATAAGATTATTTTTTCTAGAAATCCCTGCTCATGCGAATGAATGTTTGTTGCAATGTCACTACAACAGTGCTGTTTTCCACTCATTTAATTTTCCTTCTTCTGGAAGAAGATTCCCAGTGTGCTTCACAAACACTAGATCAGGTATAATTTCTGTTTTCTTTTTTCTAATTACTCACGTAAATATAGGACTATGATTAAATGAAACAGTGTAATATACCCAAAGTAATTACAGCAGTAACAACTAGCCAATGTTTGTGGAAATCAAATTTGGGACTTGAAATTTTAAGTATCTGCAACCAAATCCTGATTCCAAGCACTCGTTTAATGCAATCAAAGTAACCAACACAAACTTTTTATCCTAGGTAGTCATAACAAGCTACTCGAGAACAATCTAGCGGTCAAGAAGATTCCAGTGATTAAATAATCATGAAAACTCTACACTGTTCAGAAATCATCTAAACACAGGAAAATAAGGCGTAAAAGCATCAAACATACTATATTTTAAACTACCTTACACACATGTTAAAAATACTAAAAAAATCCATAAAATACTTGAAAAATATGAGAACAAGAAACACAGTCAATAAAAACAATGTTCAAATATGCACATTCGCCTCCTACATTAACATCTCTGTGTCTTACCAGACCTTTAATTCTTCATTGGAAGCATTCACTCCTTTCCATATTTTTACATATATGGCTTTTAGACAAACTTCAGATCAGTTCTTAGTTAAATGATAATATCTGCTGGGTATATGGTTGAAAAAGAAAAAAGAAAAATTATCAGGGCAAACCCTCAGTATTTAAACGCATTATTTCTGCAAAGCTCCTCATTTTTATCAACATCATGACTGATGGATGGTTGGTACAGATAGGAGGGACTAGAGGTAAATCCCCCACTTAGATATGTTCCTCAGGAAGTAAGAAGTAATAAATAAGGTATTGATGTGAAGAAATACTTGGAGAGCAGTGTTTCAGGGCCGCATCTGGAAAATGATCCCAAGAAATGAAGAACAATGTTCAAGAGGAGTATTTATGGCCAACGCAAGCAAAAGCCTAAACACAAGGTATCCCTCAGAGTATAGGGCCCCAAAAGAGAGAACAAATTTTTAGCCTCCAACCTGTTTTGGCTCACCAAGTTATCATTTAAGACATGCTATAAAGTGTCTGCATGTCTCTGTTGCAGACTTCTGTAAGGCAGATAAAGCAAAAAGATAAAGCCTATGTCTGAGGCACAGACCTGCACAATGAGACATGCCCCAAGGGCAGCAACAACACCAAAATTGTCTCTTCTTGAATCCCCAGCTGTCCAGCCTCCAGGCACTCACCTCTACAACCTTTAGGCACACCAACAAATGGAAGGTGACAGCTGCACTCTTCCTACTCATTCCCTTCCTCTAACACTGGGAGCACAGGTAAGAGAGCTGAGCCAAAGCAGCAGTCACTGTGGACAAACATTGCCATTCTCTTGGATCTCACAATGGCAAGTTTACCCTGTCAGCGACTATGCATTTCCTGGGATCCCTCTCTGCTTCCTAATATGCTCAATTTGCCCCACTCTCATTGCCTGGTTTGCCTGGCAATCAGGTTTCTGATTTTTATCCCTTTTTTTCATACCTAGTTGACACAGTGTACTGACCTCAGCCCAGCCAGCAACTCTGCCTTGGCCAAGAAGCTCAGAAGAGAAGCCCTCACAGCAATTATTTTGTCAGCTTTCTTAAGCATCTCAAGCAATGAGTTCTGATGACTTTCTGGCTAAACACATCCTTCCTGCTATTCCTTTTTCACCCTCTAGATTAGAGATCACGGTAACATAGGGATGTTGGAAAGAACATTATGCCTCTAGCAGGTTCTCAAGGAAGCTTGACAGCAGCAAGTTCCCAATTTGCCTGGTTACACTCTGATTAATTAGCACATTAATGGAAGAAGAATCAATTACAAATTTCTATTTATTCTCATAAGCTTCACAGGACAGATCATGAAAAGAAGGTTTTTGGAAGCCTTCAATTTTTAATTTGAAGCCTTAAACAAAAAAAAAAAATCTATTCTGAACTGGCTTAACGTACCAGAAGACTTAATACATCACAAACTGAAGAAGTACACATGCATTGTTTTTGTTTGGAATAATTAAATATTAGTCTGGTTATAACTACTACTTCCAATCTTTCAAAGACTTAATTCAGTTTCTATGTGTCTCAGTCCCAACCTAATTTAACTAAGATACTTTGAATTGGAACACACCACTACAACCACAGGTCCAGCTCTCAGAGTTCCGGTTCTATCGCTGGTGGTATCCCACACAAGTATGTGAGGGAGTCTTCTTCTGCCTCACCTAGAAAAAGTGGTCAAATATGTCATAGCTGTGCATATATTTGCAGAATTTTAGCAGAGAAAAGACAACACTTGATAGAAGTTCTTATACCTTGAAATAACATACTTACCAGTTACAGTGTTCTGTCTGAACTACAGTGATATCCAGAGAACTTTGATGCTGTAACGCAAGGCTCATGCAATTGGCTGGCAATTTTAGCATCATAAACTACAAGAGAACATATCTGCTTATATATTCTATCGAGCAGGAACTTTTTTTACTTATTATATAATTTGAATTGTGGTTGTAAATGCACAAAACTACCCAATGGACTTTATAACATTTTCTATCATAAAAGACACGTTGCCTTTTGGTTACACTGCACAGAAAAGAGCAGGAAAGAGATCCTTTTGGACAAATGAGTTCTGAAACTAGAATAGTGACAGCCAGGTCTCAGTGAAACACACCTGCACTAGACAGGCCAATTCATGCAAGAGAAAGGCCTAAGGAGCTGCTGCTCTGACTTGTAGCTGACTGCATCACCTCAATGGAGATGTTCTCCTGGACATCATGTCACATCAGTGTGACCTGGATCCAGCAAATAAAGGCCTTGGCAGAGTTCTCATAAATACTTCTGGATGAGAGGATGAAAGAGTTTTTCAGAAAGCTACAGCCTGTGAAATCTGAAATTAATGTGAAATTGGGGATGCCACTGGACAATAGCAACAGGGACAAAAGATGACTCATGCATTAGAGTCCAACTGTCCAATTAGGAAACTATTTGTACCCTGTTATTGGCTAACATCCCTCTGCCAGCTACATGGAAAACTAGAAAATGTGCACAAAATGTGCTCTAGCTAGAATCCTCCTAACCTTGTTTGCATATGAAAGAAAATCAACACTTGATTTCCTGCTTCAGAAGTAGTTCAACTGGACTGAAGAAACTGCCCACTTTGGAGTAATCTTTCAACGACTAATTCCAGCATAATTTTGCAAGCGAGATACTCCCCTTACTTCTAGCAATGCTGTTAGCTGGGAGGCCTGGATCCATTAATGCATGGGCACAAAAGAAAAATGTTTCCATTATTTGCCATTTTTACTAGAAGAAGCACCTTTGAGAAAAAAAGGCTGAAATCAAGGCGAAATAGCTTTTCATGTGAGGAACAGAACAAAGTCATTAGCTGTCCCAGAGGGTGCATTTGTATGCTGTCTCACAGGGTTTAAAATTCCTGACCTTTAAAAGGAGGGAAGTCTGGATTCTCTTCTCATTTCTGTCATCTTTATCTGCTCTCTCTGCATAAGTAGGTATGGTTACAAAGAGCCACTCTAAAGGAAATATGCTTAGATCTCAATGGATGTCCCTTTTGGCACTGAAGATATATTTTAATGTATAGTAGCACACACTGTGGCAAAATAAAAAAAGAAAAAAATAAAATCCTTGCTCAAGTTCCCCAAGCCTTTGCTGTGAGCCAGAATAGATTAAGGAATTACAATAAAGAGAAGGTTTTGCTTTGAAGTTTTTTATCTGAGTGTCACTTAACTATGTGACTGTCATGGACACCTAGCCACACATCTCAGAGGACAAAAGAAAAGAAAGGAGCATGACATCTGCAGTTGTGGTGTAGTAGAACAAGCTGCAGCCTAAGTCATCTTCCTGATCTTGTAGGCCGATAGAACTCTTGCATATACATTTAAACACTGCAACATCCTTACTTGCTCTTTCACAAGAACAGAAGAGGAAGAAAAAATATGTCTAACTTCAGTCTTTACTGAAGAAGCTTTGTCCAAAGTCTGCTTCTTAGCAGGAATCACAGCATTTCACTTGCTGAGCACTTCACTAAATAGAGAAATGCAGCAACTTATAGGCAGAATAAAGTTGCAACCTGTACTGATAATGCCTCTGTAATTCATGCTGCTTAAATCATTAGTTATGTAGGATCTGGCAAGTCAACAAGCCTTGCTCAAATTACAGAATCTCATTAATTCTGCCTTTCATTAATCTTTTTCTACCTAGTTTGAGGCCATTTGGCCCATGTTCACAGTTCAGGAGATAGAGGAACAATCGCCCAAATAACTAAATATTTAACTGATTAAAAGCACAAAATCTGTCTGGTAAGCCTATGTGTTTGTAATATTTTTAGTACTTCCACAATGATCCCTAGGTCAGAAGAAGATCATCAGAAACAAACAATACATTAAGAAATAGGACTTGGAGCTCATATGCATGTATGAAATACTGAAGAACATGGTTTGCTTCTTTTAAGAGCAGCAAGTTAGTCAGGCCCAGCCCTACTAGCAGCTCTACTTCAAGAAAGACTACTCAGAATGTAGTGATGGTCTCCAGCATTTCCTTTCCCTGTGCGTGCTCAGTTTCCTACCTATGAACTGAAAAGGGAAAATAGAAATTTTTCAGTTAGACCAAAGATATAAGAACCAGGCACCACTGACTAAAGCCCATTTGCTTTCAAAATCCATGAATTCTCTTGTTAAGCTCTTTAGGTAGCAGCTACTGACCTTTATTTTATGCACTGCAAGGCTATTCCAAGCAAAGCAACAGTTCTGTATGATGCTCTTTTACTAACACGGCTGGACAGAAAAATGCCCGAGGTAACAGCACTAGCTGTTATTCAGGCATGGAGAACAAGTGCCTTTCCAGGGTTTCCCTCAAGAATTAGCCTCTGGAGCACTCATGCACCTGGCTTTGCCAGGGAGGTGTGGTACTGTGGGTGTTTTTCATGCCTGAAAGATGAGTCATAACTTCATCCCACAAAAGCAAACCTAATGAAAGGTGAGATTTTTTTTTTTCCTTGCCACCCTTTGACATGTTTCTGTGAAGATGCCCAGTTATTGAAACAAGTACAGCCAGGGAGCATCTGCTGTTGCTGTCCAGCTGTTGAGAGGAGCTCATGCCAACATACACTTACAGGCACTTTTCCTTAGTAATGCTGGATAATGCTTTGTAAATAAATAAACGCACCAAAACCACTTAGCCTTCATGGTGAATAAGACTAGAGGAAGCCACTGGAGACATAAACACTGGCACATGGAATCTTACTTGTCACCCATCTATTCTAACATCCTCCCTCTGGCCTGAGCCGTGCACTGAGTGTCTCAGAAAAAGAAACAAGAAAATCTGTTAGAGATAAGGTTTCAGATATGCCACTCCTTAGAAGGTTTTTTGTTGTTTTTTGTTTGTTTTGTTTTGGGGTTATTTTGTTTGCTTGTTTGTTTTTGTGGTGATAACTAGATGTTAAACTCTAAAGCTTGAGGTAGTATTTATACCTGAAAAGTTCGCTAGCATTAACAGCTATAATTCTGGATACTCTGGTTATTTACACAAAAACTGCTCAATCCCTTGCTTAATCCTGCTAAATCTATAAATATATGGATATAAATCCTGTGGCCCCAGCAATGCCTTACAGCAACCATTTCCACAGTGAAATCACATCCATAGTCAGGGACTCCAGAGCTTGCAGGCTTGCTGCCATGGAGTTGGTTAACACAGCAGCTCCGTGGGCCTGAGGAGGCTCAGCGCTAGCTGGGACTCTGACTACAGGACACAATGAAATACCAAGAGCAATGCCATTCTATCAGCCCTGCTGGGAAGCAAGGTGCAAAAACCAAGGCAGAGGTTGGCTTCTGGCCCCCAAATTAACTCAGAGTAATTTGCTGTCTGCATCAGATGTCTACATAAGTATAGTCCTGTCCCCATTCCCGGCACTTGGAGCAGAACCCAAACCTCTATGACATCTCTCAACACTCACAGATGATCCAGGAATTCTGGGTTCCAAAATCCTCTTTAGTTAGCATGGTTGGCAAGCAGCCTATACTTGAGAAAGAGAGCTACTGCTGAAGCAGTAAGCTTACAGATTGGGCTCTAAGGCTTTATTTCAAAGTCAGATCAGACTAAGAGAAAGGTACTTCATTTTTGACTTGCCATAGAAAACGTAATATTTTTTTCTCTCTCTCTGTATTTTAAATTGAGCCAAGTTTTTAACTTCTTTTCAAAATCCGAAGTTTTGCACCTGTGCCAAACATACATTTGGAATTTAGGCAGTCATTCCTGTAGTCACTGCAGGACCAGTGAAAGGTGCACACAGCTTGCCCTAAAGAAGTACAACTACAGCCAGGATTTTGTGCATGGACCTTGGGAGGCTTTCTATCAAAATAGGATGTGAAAATTGGAAACTAGGGACTGCAGACATGAAGTGACACACACAAAGCTTTATCCTTATTATGATTTGTTATCACTATTGTCCACTGTTCAGAGACAATTAAAAGCAGCGAGTTGACTTTGGTGTGCCAGTTAAAAACTTGCTGCAGAGAATCTGATGCAGTGCACAGACACACCTCTACTGAAAAAAGTCAGAATTGCTTTGCATTTGAATATCCCCAGGTGGACTACTACAGAACTCTATAACAACATGCCAGCACCATTTATAAAAATACTCACTACCTGGGCAGCTTGTGAGAGGTTCTATATTCTGGCTGTATGGTGGGTGCACTAACATCATTAAGAAAAGTAAACCAAGCATAGATCAACATTACTTATGATAGCTTAGGAACTGTCAGGCCTCTGCACAATGCCAGAGTCTCACTTGGAATCTGCAGAGGCTGACTATTAGAAGTTGTCCATGAGCAAATGCATGTTGTAGATGATTCTCTCAGTATATTTAAAAACCAACTGAAACAAAACAAAAACAACAAAAAAACGACAACAAAACAACTTGCCTTCATGAAGGAGACATTCTGTATGAATTGAAGAGAGAAACAAAAGTAATACTTCTGGCAAATATTTTGTGACATGATATATTTAGAAAGTCATCAGTGTAACATCTGAAATGAATCTCCCAGAGAGAATTAAGACAACTTAGACTATGCCAGCATAAGTATTTGTAGTGGTTTTAGTGCTCTGCAAGGTCTCAGAGAAAGCTGAAAATTGATAAATCCGGATGAAAAGAGTGAAGTTTAAAAAAAATGAAGTAGAACCACTTTGGATAATTTTTGAAAGTCCTGTGATATTCAGACCAATTTCAACGTATCTTGAGAGAACACAGAGAGAAAATTCACGAGCTTTGAATGCTTGGATTTGGCTGCTGTGGACAATTCCACTGGCTTTCACATCATTATGGGATTCAGATCAAAATCAATCTCCTTGTTGCAAAAATCCTTCACAGGCCTAATCTGGCCCCTGTATTCAAAAAGTACTGGCTTTCTTTCTGTCCTTTCACTCATTCTTGCCTTTCTCTCCCACAACTCCCTGCATCTGCTTTGTGATTCACCAATCTACCCACACAAACAAAACTCAGCAGCCGCAACAAAAAGCAAACTCCTACTCCCACAAAGACTTTTTCCACCACCTTATTTTCATCTTATTTCTCTCCCCTTCCACTACTGTTCACCATTTGCTTTGGTACCTCTACTGATGCTCTGTCTGAAAAAGGCTTCTCAGACAAAGAAAGTTGAGGCACTTCACTTCCACATTCTATACCTTATTCAATATAATTACCTCTATACCCATATGAGATGGCATAAGCTATTTTATTTATCCCTGGAGTAATGGTGGATACTACATGAGGGATGCTTTATAAAATAAAATGTATCATCCAGGTTTAATAATAGGATTGGGGGAAAAAAAAACCACCAAACCGAAACCCAAACATCAAAACCCACAAAAAAGTAAAAAAAATCATGATGCTAAGACTAGAGACTGCTAGGGTGGGAAAAAGTACAGTTGTAAAATAGATAGATTTTAGTGCTTCCCAGAAACAGCATGGCAATATCTTCTCCCATTGACAAAACACCACCTACAGCAACATTTCTGTATGGGAATAGTAAACCCTTGGTGGCTTTGCTTTGAGAAGAGCATTAGACTTTCAATCCCCCCTGAGCACATTTATGCTTAGCAGTTTAACACAGCCCTGGAACAGCACAACAAGGACTAGATACATATCTACAGATATATAACTTGCAAATAACTTATAAACTTCATTGATTTTGGAAGACAAGGCCAGGTATTTCACATGCTTTCCAATTTAAATACATTCCATGCACAGGTTTGTTTATGACAGCACTAAGGGCAATTATATATATATGTGAGTTGGCAGATTTTGACTCAAAGGAAGACCTGCACCAACATCACCTCTGTAGCCACCTGGAGGATGGAAAAACCACCATACAGGTAAAAAGCTGCAACCTTTTCTTGAGTTGCTTACAGTGGGAAACCAGTAGACTCCAGGTAACTCCAGATGCACATTCATCACGTATATCAGATATTTGCAACAGATGGAGAGGAAGAACATCTCTTCAAAAGATGCAGGACATAATAGGCAGTGTTAAGAATCCTACCCATATGTACTTAGATCCAGATCCTAAAGAAATTCAGCAGAAAAATTGCAATCCTTGGAGTTATTATTCTGGTAATGAAGAGAAAGAGGAGTGCCAAAACACAGGTTGCAGCAAAGGACACTGACTTCTTTTTCTTACTCCATACAGTTTTACCCATTTTCTCTGCCTGCTTATAAATATAACAGCAGAAAAATCAGACCTTTCAATGGCCCATTCTCCCCTCTAACTTCACCTTTTTATGGTGTGCTTTTCTGACCTTTCACTGTAAAACCTTTTCCAGTTTGTGTCACAACTCAGAGATCTTGTCTTTCAGACCACACTTCTCAAAATAAATTCTCAGCCTCAAGGAGGTAAAACCTTTGAGTTGATAATCTGTGCTATTATATGACTTGTATGTATATGCAAACCTTTCCAGAGTAAGCATAACAAAATATAAATATTCAATAAATATAACCATAAAGGTTATTTTGTTGCATGGAAGCACATATTTATCAAGTACCAATTACCACAAGCCTGAAAAGGATCTTCCATACCTATCCAACTTTTCAAGAAGGAAAAAATAAGTCTGTGGTTAAGTACAGCTATGCCATGAGTTTGGTCTATCCAAAATATCTTTTCATCATTCCAAATTTGTGACACTACTCTGTGCATATACAGTTACTAAAGAGAAAGAAGAAACTAGACATCAGGAAGCAGGAGCCCCATCAAAAAACAAGGAAGACCAGCACTTATTTAAGGAATTAAAACAGCAGTCAGTCCCAGAGCAAGACGAATGGCATTTTTTCCTGTAGGGAAAGTGGAGCTAAGAGGAAAGCAAATAGTGCCTGGTAAATGAGACACTGGGCACAGGAGTACATTCAGGTCCACACTTGAGAAAGGAGCTCCATATGAGGGACTTGGCTACTATCCATAGTCAAGTCGTAGCAAACTTCAGGGAGCCTCAAGGAAGCATCCCTGTACTGCCCTAACTTAGGACACAGTGACAACTGAGGGTCCTTAGAGGACATTGCATCCTGCATCATTTCAGGTGTGGCATTGTCATACATAAAGATGTAATTTTGAAAGTCTAGGAACAGCAAAGAGATTGTTCCTTACAAAATGAAGCTTAATCAACAGGCACAATATGAGAATGGAGAAGCAGTTCTCTTTCCATTCCCTATATTCTCCTTTCCTGCTTTGTTTTACTTCCTCTCCATCTTCTGCTTAGAGATCATCCCACAGTCCAAACCCAACTGGCACTGTAGATTAATGAAAAAAGCCCAGCAGTAACTCAGAAATGTCCTTAAACATTTGAGATGAGGCATCAAGAAAAGAAAAATCCCTTTTGTCCTTTGCATCTCTCCAAGAAAAGCACATCATCATTACCAAGCACCATTCAAGCTTTTAGCCAAGAATAGATTGATTGATATATTATGTGTTGGCTTATCTTATCTAAGCCTCAAACAGCAAACAAACTCCTTGCTGATTTATTTTTTTCTGCTATTGGAATTATTTATCCCAGTCTTGGAATTATTTGCCAGTCTTAAAAAAAAAAAAACAAACTAGTACCAATGCAAACAACCCAGATACACTCCCTTAAACCACCAACAAATCATTAACTGAGCATCAAGTTAATAGCTTAAGAATATAAAATATAATATATTGTAACAGCAGCGATAGAAAGAAAAAGATTTAAAGGGCATAGAACTATTAAAACTAGTTTTGAGAGAGCTCAATGTGAAATCAACCAGAAAATGATCATTCCACAACTATAAATACAAGTACTAAAAACAAAACAAAGTCTCTAGCTTTGTGAAAAAAATCCATAAATTAAAAAAAAAAAAAGCTGTCCCCTAAACCATTTTAGGGGAAAGTATTTAATGCAGCTATAAAATAAGGACTCTGTTTTCTTTATATTAAGTGCAGCTTTGATTGAGTTTGTGGAATTAAACACTAATGTTATTGTAAGTAAAACACGAGGAGCTGGAATTTGTGTTTGGCATATAATGGAGTCACAAAGCCAAAGGATGTGATATGCCTTTATATGGCTTAGTTAGGGTTACTTTTGATGCACTGTAAAATAAAAGTGTTCTTTTTCCAAAGATACAAAAATCTTTGCAAATATGGATATAAAGCTCACAATCTAATATTCTGTATATACGCCCTGTGACCTGTAAGTACAAATTAACTTGTATAACACATTTGGGGTTTGAATGGACATGTTTGATGTTCTCAATTACTTTGTACCAGACTGAAGGAATGCATCATTTTAGTTTTTGGGTTCTTTACAGCTATTTTAGGTGTTATTTTAGGTGACCTACTGCAATTGATCGTGCCTATAAAATAAACTGGCAATCTGAAAGCCTAGTTTTGCCAGCTCCAACAATTTCAATCAAAAGTGTTACAGTCTTTGATTTCTTGGTTAAAGTTCAAGCTCCTAAAAGTTAGCATTTATGTGAGAGCTAAACTTTCTCTATAAAACTAACAGTGGTGTAAAAACACCCAAAAACCAACAGAACACAAATGAAAACACAAACAACACAAAATTCAAAACACCACAATCACTTCAAATCATGACCAAGCTGGCACCTTGGAACTCAAAAATGAGAAAATACTTTAAAAGAAAATATACAGCTACTTTATCACTTGATAATTTGCTTTAATGTCCTGCATGTCACAACATAAACCCTCTGGAGAATTAGCGTAAGACTGTTTAAATACTTGGGACTGGTGGCACCATAATGCAGATAAGACATTAAATGACTTCACCTAGAGACCTTACCCTGCATGATTTCTGTCTCTCCTCTCCCCCTGTCAAAGTCAACAGAATCCAAGGTCTTTGTAAGCTGAGCCACCAGTTTATACAGGTATTGCTAACATAATAGGACAGCAGTAGCATCCAAATTTGAGTTTCCAGAGCATCTGGGATAGGACTAGATTAAGCTTCAAATATGTAATGGCTCTAGGTGCATACTAACAGTTCTGTCATTTGTTCAACTGTAGTGGTAAACTGAGGCACTACAGTTACTCTGAGTTACTCTGTAATCCCAATCATCTCAAAACCCTCTGCCTAGACTTCCCTGCTATATTTCCCATTATGAACCAATAAGCAGACAGGACGTGTAAGGAATCGATGTGACAGAAACCTAGCTGTAGCAAACTTCAGACTTCATGAACAAAAAATTTAAAAGGGCAATAAAGCATATTTACTGGTGCACAACAGTCTAAACATGTATATTAGGCAGTGGCAAGTAGAGGAAAGTCCTCCAAATGATGAAACAGCCAGCCAGTGTATGAAAGCTACTGCAATGCACCCACACTGCAATTAATGTAGCTAAATGTCTGATTCTGGACTCACTGTGGGTTGAATGCTTGAAAAGCCAAACATAAAATGACTAGGGTTAAAACAAGGACAGCCTTCACTATCAGCTGCATCAACATGACAGTGAAGACAGCAAAGAGAGAAAAGCCAAGAATCATTAAGTAACAAAGATGAAAGGAGAGCTGCAAGAGTAAACAAGCATCTTTGGTTTGTGTGGAAATGGAATGTTTCTTATGGAGACAGCTTTGAACTTGATGCAAATAGTGGACAAGCTGTGATGGCTCAGAAGAGCTAATCCAGCATACAACTGTACTGTAGCTGCTCCATGTACCGTTCTGAAATCTGCATTCCTTCTCCTTGCTAGCTACCCAATAGCATTTTACTTTTCTGCAGGGAGAACCTAGTCTGTGCCTGTTGTTACTAATTATAATTTCAAATATAAAATGAAAAGGACAAGGATATATTGGTAGAAAGCCTACTGTGAAGATTTAATGTCTAGTGTAGACATATTTGTGCAAACTGACATGCACTAGTACTCCACTACATGTTTGGTCACACTGTGTGTGGGCCTTTATGAATCTGAGTGGTCCTGGAATGACTCTGTGAAATCAAATTGGTTACCCACAGGTTTCTAGAGGAGATTATACTGAAGTGGTTCCTCTTTTTGGTTTAAGGATATACAAGTGATGATATTATCACTGTAAGTAATGATGTAGAGTATTCTGTAGGCTAAGAGTATTCCTACCTAGTTCATCAGCATGCCACGGTGAAAGACTGGAACAGAGGCCATTATCACATAAAGATCCGAACCTCTCACTGGGATACACCCAAATAGCCCCACACTGGGAGCCGTAACACTTGGAAAGAGTGATCAGAGAGATCACAGGAGCAGCTTTCTCCTGTGCCTTCACATAAGGACCCGCTGTACAAAAAATCGCTAACAACACTAATAGAGAATCAAGGACCTGCTGAGTACATTTCAACGGCTCTTCAGTGCTTTGATGCCGAGCACTTCCTGCAGACAAAAGGAGGAAGTATGCTGATAAAATGAATACATCTCACCACCCTCTGCACAAAACCAAGAGGCATAAAAAAAAAAAATAAGTGAGAAAAAGAGAACCAAATTCCCTTTGGCTGAGAGATCTGCCACATATGATCTGAACTCAATTTCAACGCCAATTAGTTTCCATGCATAGGTTGGAAGGGACCTCTGGATATCATCTTGTCCAAACTCCCACTCAAGAAGGGTCACCTAGAGCCAGCTGCTCAGGCCCACATCCAGATTGCTTCTAAATATCTCTAAGGAGAGAGACCCCCAGGGCAACCTGTGTGACCACTCAATCACCCTCACAGTAAGAAAAGTGTTTTCTGGTGTTGAGAGAGAACCTCCTGTGTCTCAGTTTGTGCCCATTGCCTCTAGTCCTGTCACTGGGCACCACTGAAAATAGCCTGGCTCTATCCTCTTCCCTCCCTCGCTTCGGGTGTTTTTACACTTTGATGTGATTCCCAAGCCTTCGCTTTTCCAATCTAACAGACATCTCAAAAATCTTTCTTAAAGCTGGGTGTAATCCAACATACATTTCTGCTACCTATACACATATATGTATTTGGAAGTTAGCCAGGACCAATTTATTTAATATTTCATCCGACAGACATGATCATGACCCATACTGGGGACTTTAACTTATCTGTGAGGCTGTTTGCAATTCAGACTGGGTAGATACTGGGTTTTATGTTTAAATATTCTTACACGGAACTAAGTCATTCATTGGATTGTTTAAGTGCAAATGTGAATATTATCATTTCAGCTAGTTCCACTTCCTAAAATTAGCAAAATAAAAATACACATCTTTCACACAAAGTTATCCAAAAATATCTGTTAGTACATGGTATGGAAGAGGTATCACATGATAAAGTACATACCAAAGACCTTGACCCTGGGACCAAAATATCTACTAGGCACCTATGTCAAGGTGGAGTTTTCCAAGTGAAAATATTTCAGCTAAGAGCTGAATCTAATACTTTGTTTGTGGAAGAGAAAATATAAGTATACAGCCTTTAAGTTGCAAAGATAATTTTCCAAATATTGGTTTCATGAATCATTGCTAATATCGCTGCCTGCCTTTGCTCAGAATTGTGCAGGCCTCTGAACCACAGATCTCAACCCCTCGTGTGCTGCTCCATAGCATTCTATCAGTGTCTTCTATAAGGTTTTAAAAATACCCCACAACTCTTCTGAAATGGCTTCCAGTTCTTTGTATGAAGTAGACTTAAGTAGAAGCCTGAAAAGAGTCTGTGTTTGGAGTTTGATCACAGTTTAACTCCAGTAAATTAAATCCAATTTAATTAGCAAGACAATTGCAAATAAGTGCTGATTCAATTATGAACAGGGATTTTTTTTATTGCACTCTACAGCACCTTGAAGCAAATTTGAACTTATACAAAAGTGGTCATTCCCAAACTAAACATCCACTATCTGAATTTCAAATTTAAAGCTGATTGGAGTTCAACTAATTCACGGTCTTATGGAAGCATGTCTTTCCTTCCACTCCTTAAACTACACATTAGATGAATCCATTCTTCTTCATCTTTGAGTCCATAAATTCAGTCAAGTTACTACTTGAATTTGCAAAAGCACTTAATGTTAACAGATGCGGGTTTGTGTGTCTCACTAGGAAAACGCTGCCTCTTGAGGCAAAGACAAACAACATGAAAGATCTCCAGAGAAGTCTAACAATGAATTTCTGTGGCAATCTACACTCAAGCTCTCTCCACGCTTAGCCAAAACTTTGGCTCAATAAATTGGTCAGACTTGAACTCAGTCATTTACACCTCTGGCTTCATCACCATTGATGGAGCTCTGTTTGTTCTCTGAGTATGACCTATTGAACATACGACTTTAAAAGTTGGCCTCACCACACATTGAACTATATGCTATGTAGAAAGCACTAGTGCTTTTCAGGAGGCCCCAGACTTCCCACAGGAATACCAACCCAAATTCTGCATGAGCATCTCCTGCCTGGGAGGTGAAGGATTAGCTTATACCAGTGCAGCTGATTCCACTCAGGGCTGGTACATCATCTTACTTAGCCACAAGTGCAGAAACACAGAACAGACAAGCATTTCAACACTTCTGGCTAGGGGATCCTGCCCTCAACACACATACTGATGCTTGTACATGGTCTCCTGGCTGTCTATACTCCTGTCCATCTGTTGGGATGGCATGACGCCAGCTAACAAGGTAGCACGCCAGCCTCACTAACACAAATGTGCCAAATAAAGATAGGTCCTTTTGAATGCACTGCTTTCAGAAGACAGGAAGAGCCACATTCCTACTAAAGACAAATAGCAAGAAGCTTCTATATATCCCCAGCATTACTGAAGTTATTTTAGGCTTTATCACCCTCTTATTTTCAATATTCAAGCATCTTCCCAAACATGGAAGTTTTAACAAAGTTGTTAAATTTCCAGGCAAAGCAGGCAGTATTTTAACAGACTCACTGGTAAGACCATTGCACACCTGCAGGAGGTCCTCTCCCTGCATCTATACACACCACTAAAATCCCAAGGAAAGAGCTTTCCCATCTAAATCTACACTTTTCTTCACTGTTTTCTTTCTAATTGATTCTACTCCTTCATATTCTAAGAGCATCTCTTCTCATCAAACAAAACTATGATTTTCCAAGGACTAACTAGCTTCTCAAATAGAACCAGAGTTCTTGCTGTTGGTAAGTATCTAGGAAAGCCTTCATACCCAATAGTGCTCATTCAACTTCAATTTTAATGTGAGCTTGAAAATTACAAAAACATCACAAGAATCTGTGATATTGTTGTATTCATAAAAGTAGAAATTTCCCTATTTAAACACTAATTTAGAAGTCTGGAGAAATGAAGACTCCCTCTCTTTGAAAGTTCACATGTGCTTGCGAACCACACAGCCTCAGTTCCCCAAGACCAACAAGTCTGAAGAGCCACAGTAGACAGAGTTTAAGAAGCCAGACAGTTTGCCAGCTCTAGCCATTACTAAGCACTCTGGAAATACTAGAAATTCTCTCCTGAAAAGTGTATTTGCCATATAAAAAGTGTTTTTTTGGTGCAAGGGGAGGGGAAGAGAAGGGATTTAGGTAATAAACATTGTTAAAAAGAAGCAGAGAAATGGAAAAGACAGTAAAGGCCTAAACAAATCAAACAGAAGCAACATGAACAGGTTAATATTCAATCATCATAAAGATGCTCCAGCAGCCACAGAAAATTACAGAAAAGTTGGTTTTCCTTCAAGAAGCAAAGCTCAGACAAAGCTACCTGTACACCTCCAAAGGTCTTTCCTCAGGAGTTATTTCTCTGAGCAGTCCATTCTGAGTTTACTGGTGAGTAAAGATTTAATGAGCGTGGGCACCCTTCATGCTCTTACACAAGTACTGAGTCCATGCTTCCTAGCCACCTCACAAATGGCACCATGAAGAGACAGAATCAGAGGAAGGTGTCTCTCACAAAACAATTGACTGACAAACCAGAGGTCCGGCCTGCCTCTATCTGTATCAAATCCCTAGGAATATAACATGAACAGGTTAGTGTTCATTCATCCTTGTCTGAAGTCATCACAGTAGTGGAGCCTTTTCTTCTCAGGTCAGTTTAGCCCAGTTATTTAACTGCTCTGTCACTCAGACCCCACTGCTTTTGATACCGGCACACTGCTGGACTGGACTCAGACAGAGACCATGCTATATGCTTGATGACTCCAAAACCAAAGAACAAGTTCTACCCTACCGTTTTCCTTTCCCCCTGCAGCGACTCTGCCCTATGAGCAAAAATAAAAGATCTGGCTCTTAGCCTTTAGTGCAGTTTGTCACTAGCAGCCCTAAAGAGGGATCATACTCAGAAGCACCATTTTTGACAGCAATTGAGTATGTGCTGGTGGGGAGAAACACACGGTGTGGAGACAGGCAGATCTGGGAGAAGTGTGCAATAGTAAATACAGCCAGCATGAAGGTAACCATCTGCTGGGAGGTTATTCTGACACATAAAATATTGAGCAAGCATGAATGAAATACAGCAAACCCCACCCGAGCAGCAGACGCAATCAAATCTGACCCTCTTAAAATTTTTATTTGAGTTAATATTACCTTTTAATAACCTTTCACTGCTCTCTGCAAAGATAACAGGTGTCATTAAAACAGCTGTCACCGTGCCAGTCTTCCCTGAGACACCTATTTATTTGGATCTTTCAAGAAAAACATAAATGAAATCAGTCATTCTATATTAGAGGGTTCCCAGGGACAGTTAGTTGATTGGCATCTCTTACTAGTGGGCAAGTCACCGCAAGACACTTGTAGAAGACAGTGTTTTCCCTGAAGTCTTGATGCTTTAACATCCGACAGGAATGTGTATATACGTACGGATTGATTTTTTCTTTTTTTTTTCCTTTTTCCTTTTTTCTTTTTTTTTTTTTTTTGATGAATGATATTCTGTGAAATATCAGAGAGAAAAATGTCAGACATACATTGCATAGCAATCGAGGGCTAATGAAGATCCAGGTATTAAATCAATTAAGAAGTATCAAAAGCTACCTAATCATCAAGGAACAAAATTGGCACCACAATATGTAGTGAGTATGGGAAAGCCTAATTTACTAAACATACCCTGCAGTCACATAATTGCATGTAATTTTACCAGCATAATTAACTAATTTAATTACCACTTCTCAAGTGCATCAATTATTGACATTACAGAGTTTTCAGACAGCAGAATTACTGTGTGGTACATTCAGAGAATGCAAAATGCTTTGTACGCCTATTTTCCAGTCACAGTCAACAACTGAGGGAACACAAGCAGCAAAGGAGAAGGAATTACAAGTGCACCACACAGAGCACAGTTTAGCAGTCAGGTTTAAGAGATGAACTAGACAAAATCATGTTTATGTGGGACTCAAAAGTCAACAGCAAATAACTGGAGAGACCAAGAAGACAAAATCTAAGCATGGTACTAAAGGAGACAACTTTTATTTCTGAACAGCAAGGTCTAGTTTAAATCAAAACTATCTAGGAGGGAATAAGCTCTTTGAGATCTACCAGCTACCCTTATCTCTCAACCAAGGGCTTGATCTTACAGTCATATCTGCAAGATATACAGGTGCACCAAGCTCCATTGGCCTCACTAAAAAGCCATAAAGGTGCTAGGTCTGTCTGCACAAGTCTCAAAGAAGAATTGCAGCCCAAAGAGACTTAGACTAGGATGTGATAAGAAACAGTATATGCTTGAAAAAAACCCCCAAGAATGGCCCGGGGGTGGGGGGATGGGGGGTTGTCTCTGTGTGTGAAAATACAAAGATAAAGTATGGATGCATTCTTATTAATTTAAATGTAGCTTTGCCATGTGGGATCATTACTCAGACTTGAAGAACTATTGATCCCCCACTTAATGTTTAGACACTTTATGTAAATCTTTGCATAAAACCCTTTTGTTTCAGCAATGAGCTTTTCAAAGTCAAGAGAGATGTCAGCATCTACTCCCTATGGAGTCTTAAGAGTCAATGTCAGTAAAAAATGGGCAGCGTCAGTGAAAATTATGCCCTGTGTCAGTAAATTTGTTAACAGGATGGTTGGAAACCCTGGGAGCTGTGGTGTCATTTTCTTCTCCTATTGCCCTCTTGTACTTGACCTTTGCACAGCTGTTTCACAGTATCTGGAGATGGCTGAACTGTGAAATAGTGATTACAGGAAAGGGGGCATTTTAATGAGAAAATACACCTTAGAACAAGAAGAGGACATTCTTTCAAATGCCAGCTGAGATCTTTACAGTCTTTTTTGTCTTTCAGATTCAATTAAGAACAATCACGACAACTCCCCCTTTTAAAATCTAATGCCAATATTAAGTTACCCTTCTTAAGGTCATGAAAGCTTACTGGACTCATTGTGGTGACTATAACAAGCAAGCAGAGACCCTACATTAACATAAAAGCCGAAATAAATCATCAATAGCCAGAAGAACCAGCTGAGGACTGCTCCTCCCACAAGTATCTCGCAGAGATGCTGCTATAAACCTGTTGCAGTCTGTCCCTGTGAGGGCCTTTCATGGATTCAGCTCAGGAAAAACTTATGTATGTGTTTAAATTTAAGTAATGGCTTAATCTGAGCCACTCACTTGAAGTGTTTCAGACAAGTACATATTTTACTAGAGATAATCAAACTGGTCTGGTGCATGTGGCAGTAATGAATCTCCCTGCATCCTCCAAAAGCACAAGAGATTCCTTGAACCTTCTTCAAAGGTTTCTATGCAACAGTAAGACACAACCTAATCCAATCTGGACTCTTCACTCGAAACTACAATGTGAAAAATCAAGACAGTGAGAAAAAGCACACGTTGTGATCACAGGCAGCAGAAGGAAAAGAATGGAGGAGGCAGGGGACCACAAGTTTTTCATGCCAAGAGACAAGATGAGTTTTTGTAAGCAAGCCTGATGAATGATGCCCTTCATGCTGCTCGTTCTGCAGGCTGCTCTCTGTACACCTGCCACACGGCTGCTATCAGTAAAAGCAATACCAATAATGACATTGATGTGTGAGGGGCCTGCACATGTGAGACACTGGGCCTAAAACATTATTCATTGAAGTTGTAAGTGGGTGGTGGAACTTAACCAGTCAGCTGAATTAGTGCATATAAATGAGCATAAGCACACAGCAAAAAGTGTGGATGAGTCAGTAGCATCAGGAAGGAAAAAAAGATAAAATACGAAAGTCTTCCTCATACACAGTCAGCCCTAGCAAGGACTGCTGCACTACTCCAGCCTTCAAGCGTCCTCTGAAGTGACTGCAAAAACTGTAAAAGAGTTGTGGTTTTGTCAAACACCAATAAGAGTTACCCATCTGGGGTGTATGCATGCTACTGTACATACTTAGCAGTCTGAAGCGCAAATTATTAGTAAGGTATGCATTACACAGACATCTGTATTTCAGATTGAAAAGACATGTATCGAACAAACTAATAAAAATCATCATCCCACACACATGCCACGCACCCTGCAAGTGGTGTGGCCTGTCACATATTATTTGTGCAGTCACTGATCTCAGACTGTCAACATGGGGAAGTTTGGGTGTGGTCACAAATAAGGCTCTAACATGTTTCCCTCACAGCTTGCAAACAGAGCTGCCTACTTTCCTATTTCACAGAAACTAAGGAGTGAAAGTGGAATCAGACATTCATGCTCATCTGTAATGCAGCATCTCGCTACCTGAACAGAAGATCAGACAGATTAACTGGAGAGAATAAGATGCTTTCTAAGTTGTTCTTCCCAAGACTTTACTTGAAAAGCTTTTGTCAGCCTCTCTTCTCAAACATATTAGTTTGGATGAACCCTTCTTGCATATTCCATTACCCTTTGACAAAGCTTGGAAGTTTGGTGACCCCTCTAGGAAGACCTTACTGCCAGTGGTAATGGAAATCCCTAACTCACCCAGATACTATCACCTCCAAGGTATCACCAAGGTTAAATAATCTTCAGCCCTAATTCTGAGTTTGATGGTGTGGACAAAACAGGTTTTTTCCTCTGCTGCATTCCCATGTTTCCTAGATGCTTCAGCACCACTTCAACATGGAATGCAGCACTGCAGATACAGATGGGAACAAAGCAAGAAGGGCAGCACAACACTGTGAAAGGTGCGTGACCAAAAATAGCTAACCATCTGGCTCTCCTCACTGGCATTGGTAGGATACTGGTTTTCCCTTGCTCTTGTATGAGGAGAGAAAACAGTTTGAATCTCCTCTATTACTACATATTTGTGAACCAGTCTGCAGAAGCTGCCCCAAAGGGCTGCACATCTGGCTAATGTCGCAGCACTCCCCTGATTTTTTAACAGAGAAAAATCTGTTGTGAGCTGCTCTGGTTCTCTTTTACATAGCTGGACTTCAGTGTAATTGCCACCCATTCACTACACCAGGGTTGCTGAGGAAGCAGCAGCCTGCACACCACGTCTGTTCCCAACATAGAGTAGAAGGCAAGGAGGGGCAGAGCTGAGACTGACAGCTCTGACAGAGCCCTTCAACCAGCCCAAGCCAACATGAATATCCCAGCAAGACAAGCATCACTTATTAGCTAATTCTGTCTGTTTCACACTGGGGAGCTGGAAAGAAAAATCATCGGAGTTGATATAGCTCAGTAAATGTAAGGAGAAGGTGAAGTTCTCTGTGTCCCATGGAGTACCTTCATTCCATACAACATAATGTTTTGGCTGATGAGAAAGAATAGAAACAGAATTAAGAGCCAGTCTTCCTTACGTACAAGTGAGCAGGGCTCCATCACATCTGCTACGTTTGCACAGCACACGAGACCATCTACCTTTCCACTTGTTGCTCTTCTGGGGTCAGCTTAAAAAGAGGTGAATGCAATTAGGCCTGAATTCACCCAGCAGGAAAAAAAACAACATATGAGGGAAAGAGGACAACAACTGACAAGGGTTTAAGAATACCTTGTATTAGATACCCCAAAAGCCACTATATAATAATTCAAAATAGAATCACACTGGTTACAGAAATACAGCGAGGCTTTCAATAGAAATTAAAGCATCTGCAAGTTTTCAAATGCCTATAACAAATGAAAGAAAGAGAAAGGTGAAAATTATAAGTAGAAATAGAAGTTAAGCATTGTAGAAAATGGAGAGGGGAATCAAAAATTGACAGTACTAATACCCAACAGAGCCAAAGCACTAGAACGACTAATTTGAAGTTCATTAGGAACAGAAGGACCTTTCACAACGACAGTAATCTATTACTGGATGAAGAAAGTTGTCTTATGAGCAATAATAGCAAAAAGACAAAAATCCTAAAAGAAAAAAAGCCAGATGATCTAATACAGCTAAACAAACCAAAACCAAAATCCCCAAATATGCCCTGCATGTCAGAGAAAGATCATGGTCCTTCCACTGCCTAGTTAAAATAGAGGTCTAAAGCAAGATTTAGCTTGTAGCATTGTAAATGGGAACTACAATGGAAGACTTAGTAACTAAATTCAACAAAGGCAAAATATGATTGAAAGGCAAATTAAAATTTGAAAGATGCAGAAAAAAAACCTCAAACAAAACTGAGATTCTTATTTTGAATTTTGCAAGTATCTAACCACTGGCTAGTTCACTGCTTAACAAATGCTTCGCCATTCACGTTCCCTGCTCTCATGGACTAGCGTGACCCAAGGAGAGATTATAGTACACATGCTGATTTATACTGGCAGGAAATTTGGCCCTCTGGGTTTTGGGAAGAACTGTGTTTTATTCCTATTTTTATTCCTTTACAAAGATGAAAGAGAAGAAGAATTCAGAGCCTGTTCCAAAGGTGCAGGTGCTCTGTGCAGTTCTGCTGGGGGGCGGGCAATATTGGCAGAACCTCCTCACCACTGCTACATCAATACCACACCTTGGCTCATCAACCAGTGAGACCAGCTGCAGGAGAGACAGTTAGGAAGCTTCCTTTTACACTAGTCCAGACATTTCCTTTCCACTACCAATTAACTACCCACAACACAGGAAAGCTTATCAGCAACATCAAAGAATGCATTCCTCAGTAACACACACGGTATGGCAGATAACGTCTCTGGCTGCATCAGATTTTCTAATTAAGCATGTGGGAGTGGGGAAAAAAACGGGGGGGGGGAGGGGGGAGGGAGGGAGAGTTAAAAAAAAAGTGAAGCAGAGAGCCCTGTGTGTGTTGTTAGCAGTCACTACTATAAACTGAAATACAGGTGCCATTAACAATCTGCTGTCTGCTGAGCTGCACTGCTCTGGGGCCTCGCTTCCCAGTGTGTCTTTTTTGTCTCTGTCTCAGAGAGCAATGAAGAGAAGACATCGTCAGTGCAGCAAGGTGAAGAAATAGCACTATTGTATATTTGCTTTATATACATACCACCACTCAGTAAAAAAAAAGGAGAAGGGATATGGATTTCATTAAAAGACCATGGTGCTTTAAAAAACAAAAGCCAAATGGAAGAAGCAAATAACTAAAATGCAATAGGTTGAATTGCCTATTAAAACAATTGAACAAATAACTCTCTATAAGAATTTATTAGCTCTCCAACCTCCTGTTCTAAAATTCACTTGAAAGTATTCAATTGAGTTGAGAGCAAATCTATTTCAACACTCTGCAAGTGCAAGCACAGACAGTTCAATATTTTCTTTTTAAGCTCCATCAGGGTTAACTGAGACTATTTACACTCTTTTTTGTTTCCCGAATGAAAGAGCATGTGCACTTTCAGCACAAATAATTGTGCATATAGTTTTAAAATCAGTGTCTTTACATATTTGTGCTGGCAAATCTTGGCAGCAGGAATATTTGCAGGAAGCAAACACAAAGACTTCTCTACAGATGAAGCAAATTAATTTTCAGATTGAACATTCCCAAAAACATTGTCCAGCTATAGACAGATCATTATGCTAACGTCTGAACTGTGAAAAATTAATGACAGAAAATATGCAGTGCCTACTTTGCAAACCTCAAATCGGGTAAATCACCTTAGGTCTTGTGGTTGTAGCTGCATTAATTGCTCAAGATCTGCCTCCTAGATAAACTTCTCTGTACGGAAAACAAGTCTTTGTTTCATTATTGAATCCTAATGAGAACTGATGGTGCTATACAAAACAATCTTCTCTTGAAATTCCAGTAGCAGCTCAGTTGAGTTCAGCTTGAAACTGGCAACCTGCATTGTTCTGGTTTAGATACAGGAACATGTCACATACTGCTTTTTCTTGCCTTTAAAAAAAAAGTTAATATTTGGCTAATATGTTTATCTTTGCATAGCATTACTGTCTATGTGCAGGAAAGAAAGAAACAGCTGTTGCAAACCTAACCCTTACTCATTAATCTTTCATCATCTTGGGACTTCCAGCATTGTATTCTGTATTACAGCATCAGCTTTCTATTCAGCAGTGGTATCTGAGTGCAAATTCCTGACAAAACTGCCATGCTCGCTTGCCAGGTCCACTTGTACTGAACCTGGACACTGAGGGTCCACCATCCAACAGCGGCTGGGGTGTGAGACAGGTGTATTTCTACCTTACCAAGGCTTGCAGAATCTGTTTGCTGGCAGCTGATGGTTTCAAGGGGAACAGGAGGCATCCCAGTGCAATATTCCCTCCTGGTAGCACAAGGAGCAATTTCAGCTTCCTTGCATCAAACTGGTGTTCTGAGTTCTGCTCTGACTTAACCATTTGGCAAAAATTCTGAACCTTAAAGTGCCCAGGTTACACTCAGAAGCTTTCATATTCAGCAGCAGAGGACTATCTCCTCCTCCTGTTGCAATGGTCTCATAGTTGGCTGATTTTCTTCCCAGCCTCCTTTTGGATGTCTGCCCAAATCCACAGATGTGCACAGGAGGTAGATGGCACTAGAGGTGCCCTTAAGCACCTCAGCTGTTACTTCACACTGCCTCCCAGGTGTTATTCGCAGAAAACATGCATTGTAGAAACCACAGTAGGATTCTCTTTATACCATCCTTGTTTTAAATCTTTATGAATTCTCAGGAAACAGAGCCAATGGGTATCAGGGAGTCAGAGCTTTATGGCTTTCTCTTCCACCCCCCCGCCCCTTCATTAGACTGTATTTTTATAATCATGAAGTAAAGCATGTATTGGTCTTAGAAAGCTGCTTGCAGTGTGTCAACTTTATCTGCTGTAGTAAAGTCACCACTCCGGCCAGTAAACACAGTTTTGCCCAGCTGACCAAGCAGCATCATGCACAGCTCGGCTCTGCCTTCTACCACCTGCTTTTGGGCACTCACCACAGGCACCAGATGGAAAAGACTGCCCTATCTAGCCACACCTATGCTACAGACAAACTCCATCCAATGCCTCATGGACTGTCTTTAAGCAGTTCTGGATGGGTCTGTGCCTGATCCATCACTGTTGCACTGACTTACATATGAAATAAATATAGTGAGAGCATTTAATTCCTCACATCATGTTCTCATGCTAGGGAAGGAAATGTGGTATTATTGATTAGGTCCCTCACCACCATTACCACACATGCACACACCAGCACACACACACCAGTACAGGCTGAACCACACTTAAGAGTAATGCAAGCTAGTCAGGACAAGAATTATTCAGTATTTCTTCTTCTTCCAGAAGAAAGCCTGTAGAATTTTTGATCCTTCCATAGTACACTTTACAGATTATTTGTGCAGGCATACATGCAGACCATATACATCAGCATTGTGTGTTGTGGAACTGCCAATTCATATAGCACTCATACCAACAGAATTGAGAGCAAGACTGAACTTATAAAATAACATGGTCCTATCCAGACCATGTACTAACTTTTATTTCATTTACTCACATCCTCCATGCTGTTTTTCCTTTTGGTCATCAGCCTCATGAGAATCAAAGGGCATTCTTAGGTAGCACAGTAAATGCAAACTAATTTTCACACTGAAAAGTAAATAGAAAAAAAAGCACCAGTACCTTGTTGTTATTTGTGCAAGGTGTGTTACTCCTGTTTACCTCATCTGCCTTTAATAGGTTGCCTTCATACTCCCTTCACAGAGTCACAAATTCTTGTGTTAAACACGGAAGCTCCTGACAGCTCTCTCTTTCCTAGGGCAAGATTGCTCAACTAACAATAACTAGGATACATTTTGACAAGTGCAGCTAAGAGCCAGCAAAGCTTAGTCAATCTGTATCAGTCTGTCTTGGCACCTTTTTTTTCAGTTTCATATCGAAACACTGGATGCCAAAGTGTATTGCAATGATTATAGAAAACTATAAAAAGGGAAATGAATGCAAAAGCAGAAATCATATTAATCAGTTGAAGGAAAACACTTTTCCAACTACAATTGTGGCTGAAACCCATAAATTAGATGACAGGAGTAATAAGACATGTGAAATGGCTTTTAAGTCCACTACCAGCTCCATGCAATAAATTTCAAATGACATCCAGGCTTTTAGTGGAGGGGATGATTTATTGCAGTCTGCAGGAAGAGAGCTTTCATGGATTATCTCTAAAGTGGCAAAACTCTATTCTGAATTTTTCAAAATTAGTGCAGCTCAGTGAATGTCACTGACAAGCAAATCCAAAACCACTTTAATAGAAAATTGTAAGAAAAATAGCAAACATACTTTAGAACATACACAGATTTTTCTAAGGGAACTACATCTTGTCTTTTCCTAAGCCAAAAAAAACCCCAAACCTAACAAGAGTATAACACTTGCTGCATGTGTTGTTCACCTGGGCTTCCTATAAACAGAGGTATTTCACAAGTGAACTAAGGCTTTTGATGCTAAAAACCTTCAAAACAATTTGGCAAATAACGCAAATTTCTTCCTGAACCTATAAACTTAGACATACTCTTTCTTCTTTGTTTAGCCATTCAGAAATGTGAGTGAAGTACTGACCACAGAAATGCTCTCCAAAGCCCGGAGCCTACAGGGTTCTGTTTCCTTTGAGCATGCAGAAAAATATTTCCTCTTATTTCCTCTCTGCTGGTAAATGGAATCAGAGAAAACGTGTCTCCACTGGAATCTTGGAGTACCATAACACCAGTGTACTGGAGCTGTGATGCTCACTGCAGGGTTCCTGAATTGCACCTGACTACCAGAGTGCTGCACAGTGTGCTGGCTCTGCTTTCCCTGCGGTGAAGATGGCTGGTAGGAGCTCTAGGGTTTTGTCACAACTACATCCCCTGGCACACTCTTGCTCAGCACTAAAAGTAATGGTGTTTAAGGAAAGGGTGTTACAGGAGACAGGCACAAGAGGCAGAGATGTACCTTGGCTAAAAGCTGTTAGACACAGTCCCCTAATTTTGATTGCTTTACAGGCTAGTGATAGTAAATAATTCTGATAATTCTCAATACATGGAACACTGAATTTGCATACTAATGGCACTTAAAACTAGGGTATGTATGTGTTAAGTTATGGAAACGTTACATATGGAAAACATCTTACACTTTCCTGACACCTTTCACCCAGACTAGTTCTAAAATATTTTATGAACTAAGCAGAGACCTAATTTCATTGGCATTCAGAGTAGAAAGAGAAGATCTATGCTTTATTCAATTTTTTTTACATAGAAAACATACAGTGGTGTGATTTAGTCTCCCAGGAGAGAACGCAATACAATGCACCAAGACTAACAGCTCCGCTTTTACATGATTCTTAATGATGCTTTGGTTTTCATTAGAGTCTTTCCTTCTGAAGATTAACCATTAGTTTTTTAAAACATGAATTCAGTACTGACCTGGATTAAGAGTGGTATTTCATTGACTCCACAGTACCTGCAGATGTGACATTTCTCCTGCAAATCACCTATCCAAAATCTGATACCTAGTTCATGGGTATTTCCAGAAGCAATAAGTGATGCATGCAAACATTTTTTAAAATTAAGTCCATCCTAACTTGAGACATAACCTACATTATAACACAGCTGGACAAAATTTATTCACAACTTTGCTATCCAACCCATTTTCATGGGTTGGCCCTTTTTGTGGTTTGGATTTAATTTGGTTTTGTTTTGGGTTTTTTGTTGGTTTGGGGTTTTTTGGCAGGAGGTAGAGTATGAGTTAAACAAGGAATCTTTTATGAAGCTAGTCACAGACATTATCTTAGTTTTCTAGACAGAGAGACTGAAGCATAACCCAGTGAAAGTACTGACTTAAGAGTTGCTGGCAGGCCAATGACAAAGCCCAAAACATAACACTAGTTTTCACACAAGCGCTTTAAACAACCAGATACACTGCAGATAGCATTGATTATAAAGTATGGGATGTTTCTGGATTTATTGTATATATTTTAAAACCTATCCCTATTCGTGATCAAGCAAAGCCAGTCATGTACTCTTGTTGATTCTTGGCTTAGGGTATCCAGACACATACTAAAACTAAGTCTTACTCGGCACTGCATATAACACAAGCCACAAAAATACACTAAAATCTTTTAGTGATGACAACTACTCTTCTTCATCAAGTATAAACAAAATTCAGAAAAAAGCTCTTTTGCTTCCAGAATAGCATAACCATGTAATTCCTTAAATGCTCACAGTCAGAATTATGGGACTAAGTGCATCAAAAATCAGCTTCTACCTACTTTTTTATAGACACAAAATAAAGACATTTCCTCTGAATAAGCAAGTGTCATTCTGTGATGAGCTCAACTGAACATCTAATACAAAACATCTCTTACAGGTTTTTAAATGTTAAATTGCAAATATTCACAAGAGGAAGAAATGGACTCCATTATCAATGAACACATAAGCACACTGCCACTGTTCACTTCAGATATTTTAAGTAGATTACAGGCTGGGTATCCAGCACTTTCCAGATTTTGATCAGGTGTATATCTATATCTTAGGCATTATAGAGAAATCATGTTTCAAATAGTGGCAAAGTGATGATAAATGACAGAGCACTAAGCAGTATTGTGGCACAAACAAAAGCACGTTCTATTTTATGGAAAATAAATGGAGAGAAATAACTTTGATATTCTTTCCCTGTGCCTTAAAAAAAAAATCTGCATATTTCAAGAAGAAATGGCACAAGGAAAACAAAATTACATCAATTATTTATGTATTCACATGGAAATGCATGCAGAAGTCTTTCCTTCTGACCTGTGTATAGAGCTTCATTTGTAGCTTTTACTTCTGTAGAATTCTACACCAGTTTAGTCCTCCAAACCAAAATTCCCTAACTGTAGACCGACTTTATGGATGGGACCACATCTAGAGAAGCATTACAGTAGGCAGATAACAGAAGGCTCTCGCCTTCCATGTCTAGCTCCCTTTCTCATTAGTGGGCAATGTGCCTGCACAGACAGGAAAATTTATCTAAGTCTGTGATAAATCAGTCAGATTTGATCTGCTCTATGTAAAATACACAGCCAACGCTGATTAAATGAGCAGTGGAATGCTCTTTCAATAGTGCATCAATGCTTTTCAGCACACAGGCATGGACAGAGAGCACAGAATTATAAATGAAGGAGAATCATGACTTATGCTTTCAGTCATTGGAAGAATTCACTGTAAAATATGAATAAAGTGATGTGACTTCCTTTCCCATTCCTTTTCCACACATTCATTAACATATTTCTCTGATCATTCATATTATGTGAAACAGTTTGGGGTGCAAAGAGTTTTATGCGCACTGCTGTGTCATTTTGAAACACTCCATAATAGAGCTCGAACAGCAGTTCTGTATAACACATTTTCAACAAAATATTTTTTAAAAACACAGTTCTAATCCTCAGTTATTATCTCTCCCTCCTTCATCTCTCTCTACCCTTCATTCCTCACCAAGGAAAGCAAAAAGTCATCAATAAAAGCTGACCAAATATATTTTCTTAAAAGACAAACCACAAAAATCAAGAATTGTCTGATTTAAACCTATAGTAGTGATCCAAGACAAACACAATTCATATCTCTGACAACCCAAACATCAGCACCAATGACTTTTCTCTACTAGCAAATCTACAGAGAACTTTACCTACATGGTCTCTGGAAGATCTAATTCAGACAACCAATTTTTCTAGCTCTCTTCTAGATTCCCTCTCAACCTGCCAGTCTCATCACAGTAATAGGTGACACATTTGGTATAAGCAAGCTCCCTTGAGCCCTCATCAGCACAAGATCTCTCTGTTCAGGGAACCAAGGAAAGTCCCAGATGAAGCCTCAGATGCAGTTCGAGGCTCTGAGATTCAGGGGACTCCTCTTTCCTCATGTTGCTGAAACTCAAGATTGAAGGGAAAGGAATCAAAGAGGGAAAATATCAAGCAAATTTGAAAAAAGAATTGAGGAGGGAAAGTGGCAAGCAAATTTGACAGAAAAATTATGCTTTCAGAATTATTTCTAAAGTTGCATGTAACAGATGAGTTCCCGCACAGAGGAAAACCATAGGAAAGCCTCACCAAGACAAAGAGGTTCACTTGGCAGGTTCAGGAAAATATATCAGGCTCACTGCAAACACAGAGACTTGGTGTGTACTGGGGTAGGAATGGGCTGAGAGGATTCATAGATTTCAGAAACATTCCCCTTGTCATCCTGTTTGACACAGACACTCCAGGTTTCACTTTATCCAGACTCCCTTACTTCCACTTTGTAAGTTTCCAAATTTGGTCTTGCAGCTCATGCTGCATGGGCAGCTGTCCACAAACATCTCAGGTAGAGACACTGCAAGAACAAACCCTTGCCAGAGTTTCAAGAGCCCCACAACAAAGAGAAAGGAATATCTGGCATATTGATATGCCCCTTGGAAAACTGTCTTTACTAAGAGAAACTTTTAAGTAAAATACCTTTTCTAAGAAGCAGAACATGGAAGTTAATCCCAAAATCTGGAGGCAGAGAGATATTAAATACTTTACTTTAATTTGTCCTGTGCTGAAGGATGGCCCTACGTAGTTTAAGGGTTCTCCTCAGTCAAGACTCCCAAGACAACTGCAGAAATGGATCGTTTTCCCTTCTTTGAGGTGATTCTCCTTTCACAACAGTACTTCACAGCAGCTGAGTGCTTCCAGAGACTCTCTGTACTGATGGTGCATTCAAGGCACTGATTCCTCTCTTATGCTCCCGAGATCCTGCTTGTCTCAGTGTTGTAAGAACCTCTTTGAAACGACACCATAGGGGTCCCGACCACACCTAACTCTCTGTGGACTGTACTCAGAAAAAAATCTCCTCCTAGAAGAGAAAGATTAGTATAATCTACAGACTCATTATAGAAGGTTTTATTCCAGAAATAGTAATTTTAAAATTCCAGAGGAACAAACTATAGATGACGCTTATTCCTAGTGCAAATGACAAGCAAAAATTGGCAAACCAGCCTGAGAAAAAAGTTTGGATTAGAATGACTGGATACTATTCCAAGACTACTCAAAACACAGATATTTAGCTCCTCAGCAACAAGGAAAAAAAACATAAGAAAGTCAGGAAAGTACAAGAGAAAGGAGATTAAAAAAAGTAAGTGTAAGGAAAGTGAACCATTTTGCAAAGTACGGCTGGAAGAAAAGGTGTGAAATTGAGAGGGAGAAGACTAGAATCAGGCCAAATAAACTAATGTCCTGACACTCGGGTGTATTCATTGCGGAATAATCTCTCTGAGGAACTGAAGCAAAACCTCATTACCTGTAATGCTTTTGCTCAGATACCTCTGTAATGAGTTCATTAACACTAGAACATCAAAACCTAAACTGAACCAAATGCTTGATAATGTAATGCAAGAGGAAAATATCGCACAGACAGAACAATACTTCCATTTCTATCACTGCAACAAGCCCTGAATGACTGTGCTCGCGTCCTAGTTTAGTTTACGATGTTCTGTGAGGAAGGGAAAGAAAAAAGGAAGATGAAAATGGAAAGAAAAAGGTTTTGGTAGAAGAAATCATGTCAGAGAAGGAGTGAATAACCTTATTTTCCATTTGTAAATTAAAAATCTTGATTAAACTAAAAATCTTTTGAAGGTAGCCTATGATGTAAACACTAAGTACTACTCAGCAAAGTGAGATTTTGCTTGTTTGTTAAGTATCTGATTTCTTACAGAGATTATCCAGTTTCTTCTGAAAACAAAGGGATGTTCATACATTAATTCCAATGGAAATTTGGATAAGGCCCTTGAATAAACTAGAAATAAACGATTATTTTGACAATCCTGAGAAATTGGAGGGAATTATTTAGAAAAGCCACACCAAAAAAAACCCACAAAAAAAAACCAGATTGCTTTTATTTCCTTGCCCAACCCTTTGCAGTCCAGCAGAAAAGATGACAAGCTGCACACAGTTTTGTTCTGTTCTCCTCATTCTGCTTAAAGACTCTTTGACCTCCAAACCCTGAACAAAAAGGATTGCATCCCAAAGAAAGAAAATCTTGTAGATTCATGCATGGCACCTCACACAATAAAACTCCATGGATACAAATAGCACTAAATTAAAGGGATAGCAAGCACCGCTACACTCATATACTGCACTTACTAAGTGATATGTGCCCAAAGATCCTATACATTGACTCATTCCATGAAGCATGCACAGGCGTAAAGGTAAACCACATTTGACACGTAGAGTCAAACAGCACATTTGAAGAATGGCCTGACAGACACAGCTCTCACTGAAATTCATGAAAACATTATAGAAAGGTTTGGCATTAAAGGGACCTTGAAAATCATCCAGTTCCAACCCCTCTGGCATGGGAAGGGACACCTTCCACTAGACCAGGTTACTCAAAGCCCCATCCAACCTGACCTTGAACACTTTCAGAGATGAGATACTCACAGCTTCTCTGGGAAACCTGTGCCAGTGCCTCACCATTCCTCATAGTGAAGAGTCTCTTGCTAATATCTAATCTAAAACTACCCTCTTTCGATTTAAAACCATGCTTCTTGATCTATCACTAGACCTTGGTCAACAATCCCTCTCCAACTCCTTTCTGGGCACTCGTAGGAAGCAATACTGTAAGGCTGCTCTAAGGTCTCCCTGGAAATTTTTTCTCCCTCTTTTTTTTCTTCTCCAGGCTGAACAGTCCCAGCTCCCTCAGTCTGTCCTCACAGGAGAGGTGTTCCAGCCCAATCTTCAGAGAAGAAGCAGCCTGTTTCCAAGTAACAAACCTGTTCTACACTAACAGGGCACAAAATCCTCAAGCACACAGCTGAATTGGAAGCAAGAAAAAAATTGAATCCTGACTACAGATAGACACAACAGTAGTAGTGTTAATATCAGAATACACCTCAGTAGAAGACCCTGCCTTCTCTTTTAGTTCTCCTTGCAACCCACAATCACCTGCTTGTGGCACATACACAAGCTCTTTCACTATCAGGCACCTGCAATCATCGAGGGTCATCCTTTAAAGCTGAATGAACACCAGGACAAACACCCACACTACAAAAGCTTAGACATTATTTTAGCTGTCAAACTGCAAAGGTAATAACCATGTAGAAGCCACTGCATGGACTTCCTAAGTTTTTCAGAGTCTTACTTCTCTGACGTGCTTTGTTCAGCTGGAGTATTGTACTAACATACAGGCGAAAAGGGAATGGAGTTTGTCTCAAAGAAGTTTCATTTTAAAGAATCAAAACAAACAAAATCCAAGTGACACAGAGAAAGAGGAACCTGGAAGTATGAAGGGAGAGTTCAGGACACCAGCAAAACAGCTGCTGACAAGTTGCCTAGATCAATTTTTATGTTTTTGTTTCTGTGTTTGTTTGGTTTTATTGGGCATAAACAAAAAGGAATGTATGAAGCCATGGATATGTATGTGAAGAACTCTTCCTAAATGGCATTGTGTGGAAGGAAACATGGATATTTACTCCATCTTTAATATGAAGGATGCAGAAGCTTGGGCCATAGAACAGCAAAAGTTTTACTTTAGTAGCAAATAAGAGATGGTTAAAAAACTGGCAGAAGCAACTTGGGAATGAAGATTAAACTTACATACAATAGGAAAAGGAGAAACAGATTAAAGGTGCAGAGAAAGGAATAACTTGGACAAAAATACAGGGTAGCAAAGTGATTTTTAAAATCAACATTATGAACTTAGGTGTGTTATTTTCTAGATTGTTTTCTTGAATATTACTTTTTTTTTGTATATGTTCTAATTTTGTTATTAACTTATAGTTACTGAACCAGAAAGTTTTAAGTCAACAACTACACAGAAAAAAAGAAAGCACATAGTTGCATGTATTTATGTTTCCTTTATTATAAAAAATTTTACAACCTAATTTTTGTAACTGTGTGATTTTCTATATTGAATATTTTCCATGACTGACAGAGAAATGTTTTTTCCATGACTGACAGAGAAATGGGAGCTGAAGGAGAACAGGTGAGGTTTTTTACAGCATTCCCCCAAAATCTTCACCTATTTGCATATTATAGCAAAAGTGTTCCCATCTCCACGGGAACAAATGTACTTTAAGAACTCTTCTCGGAAATCCATGCCTGAATATTTGTTTGTTTAAGCAACATGAGGAATGAGCAGAAGTACCTCCAGTTTCTTTCATTAATAAGGTTGCTCATTCATGCTTTTCATGGTACAATATATGAAACTTTAAATGTTTCAGCCAATAGCTTGGTCAAGCAACCAAATCTGAACTCTGATATTAACATTTCAACCTTCTGAAACTGATGAGTCATATTATACCTTACAGAAATGGTGGCTCATTTCCCCTAGAAATGTATTCTGAGGGTGGTTAACTTATTTGAAATCAAAAAGTAGAAGCAAATTCATATGAGTTTTTAGAAAACAGACACTGCACAACATAACAGGCTTAGCATATTTTAGATAACTGAGCTGCTCCATGGCTACTATTGTGCTCTCACACTACAGTGTGCCTGTAAGCACAGTTTAGGCACATAAAGGAAGCAACATGCGGGAGAAAAATATAGAAAAGGTAGACTGAATAATCTGTGGTCAAGTTAGAACTATTGTAATAGGAAAGTTTGTCCAGCACGTTTTGGTGCAAGTTGGAACAATCTTCATACTTTTATACTTCACAAGTGGGATTACACACAAGTTGAGTACCAGTATTTTCATTAAAAACACTCAAATTAGGCAACTACAAGAATTTTTACAAGCTTGTTCAAATTTCAGCAGGATGCTTTGTATTTTAAATTTTAAAAATGGGATAAAAGCTAAAAACAATCAAGTAAATTATTTTCATCACTTTTTAGTCTTACACCTAAAATTTCCTGAAAAATAAATAGAAAGTTAAAGTTCTTGTCAAATAACTATATTCAAAACATCATAGCTTCAGTTATTTTAAAGTTCAGCTGACAAACAAAAAACTGGTTCAATCCAGTTTAAATTCCCTCTCTAAATTTGGTAACAGCCAACAAACAAACAAAAAAGTTATTGAAATAGCTATGCAAGTCCAAAACACTCTGAATGAACAACAGCCTTCACCAACTTTTCACAGATCATCTCATTTACAGTATTTTTCCTTTGTTTTTGAATCTGATTATCTCCATACATTTGTATCAGATTAAAAATGTTGTAGCAAACACCACAGTCAAAACAACAGTCTGACTGACTCAGCTGACTCTTTCTCTGGACTGAATGCTTTCAATGGGCTTTCTAAAATAAATAAAGAATGAGATCATATTTTCCTTCACACTATTTACATCGGACACCCTACAAGAGGCAAACTGTTTTATACAAATGGAAAAAGAACTAAGATTATATTTTAATAAAAATTTTGTTAAAGTTACGTCTAGTGCTATATGTTGAAGAAGAGAGGGTAAGAGTGGTAAGCTCACTTTTATCTTGTATAAGCATATTTATTTTCCACAGGCAGGTTCTGTGTCTTGTGTCCCATTGCTTAAGAAGTTTAGCATTTGGGTGGCCAAATACTGCTGCCCTTAAGAAAGTAATTGGGGCCATACATCACCTTGAATACCATTTTTAGAAGCCAAATGTCCATGCTACAGAAAGGGACTATATGATGGCACAGCTACTCTCAGCAGAACAAAGAGGTTACCAAACTGGGAGCATGCCATGGATTGTGACCCACAGGATTTCTGGCTACACTTAAATATAGCCAAGTGCCAAGTCAGATTCCTTCTCACCAGGTAAAAAGGAGTCACCATTCCATGAGTCCTCATTTTCTCCTTCGAGCCCCTGAAAATGGCTGTGGGCACGTCCAATATCCTAATGGCTTCTGACGTCAAGCATATGGGAATAATGCAGTCAAATCCACATCAAAAACTGAGAGGACCCAGATGTTCTGGGGTCCCCCAGGGAGCCTCAAAGTTCAGTCATTTATGAACTTCTCATACCAAGATATTTTTCACAAGAGAAATCAGTTCAGATGAAGATGCCTGAATGATTGTTTGTGGAAGGCCAGAACTACAGCTGCCACACACAGGGATAAGCATACCAACTGCAAATAATAAAAGGGATATCTCACCCAGCAAGCATGGTAACAGCAGACATTTAGGGTCATCAGCACTCAGCAGAACCATTCACACACAAAGCAGCTGACTTATGACATCCAAATCAATATACTCACAACTCATAACAACACGCCATTCATTCTTCTGAACTAGAGAATGATATTCAAAAAAGCTCAGATCCTTCTCCCATACTCAGTTGGAGACCATGAATTATTTAATTTCTTGGTTGCCTTTGTGTGTGTAGCAGGGGGACCTAGTTTTCTTTCGACTTGACAGTTATATCATGTTGTATTTTTCCCTCCCAAAGCCTTCATGCATCTTTCGATGTGAAAGCTTAGCTTTCTGTAGACAACTGCTATTTCAAATTAAAAGCTGCATGAGTTGTTGACAATATAAGACTTTATGTTTAATTCTCCCTTCATAGTTCACAAAACGTCTATTTCTATCGTTCATTCCCTGTTACTTCATAGAGAAGATTACTATTATAGCACACACCCATCAAAGCCATCTTTCTCATCAACAAAACGTTGTTTGTAGCAGCCACACATCAATGAAATTTCTTCAAGCCTGTGACTGTTGCTTTTTCATAATTATATTTTCTAATCCCCCTTTACACACGAGAGCTCAATTCACTTCCTGGTACAATGCATTAGCATCCTCTTCAAATCCATTAGCAGTACCACAAGACTCCCAGCATCTCTCCCTCTTCATAATAGTGTGTTATTAAGTTACCATACAGCAGGCTGAAGACTATAAATATTTTAAGTCCCCTGTATGTACCAAAGCAGAGAAATCAATCCTACTCTTTTACCATACTGGAAATATTCTAAGACACACTTATGGGCTTCATTAAACTTGTGTTTCTGGCACAAAAATTACATGGTATATTTTTAAAAGAGATTTAATGCTTAGTATGACGGCAACAGCATAATCTCTCTGGTCATTTTCAGCCCATAATGCTCAATAGCGGGTGACCACAGTCTACCACACAGCTAAGCCAGGCCCAATGTTCCAAACACATTCAGTAAAGCAAAACAAATTAATTCAATGAGCTGCTATTAGGAATATTAGGTGCAAATGATATTATCAAAACAACTACTAGGATGTTTCAAAATGTTTCATAGAGTCTATAAGTGAGTTGATACACTACAGACCCTTTGAGTTTTGTTTTGTCCCATTTTCAAAAAAATAACATTTGTTTCGAAGCATTTGAGGCATTTTTCTGAATCAATTCTCATATATTCATACTAAAACTCTTTTAGCCTTTTTGACTTAATGGAAAAGTCTGCAGTTGCAATGAATGGGGCAAAAACATGGATTACCCTGATTTGCACCCCTTGCAGTCACAGGTGCAAAACAAGGCTGAAAACCTGATGTCTAGCACAAGGGCAGCAGATGCAGTTAATTAATTCCCAGCTCTTACAGGCTCCACCAGCAACAAATTCCAGAACTTTTTCAAAGGCATCAGCAAAAAAGAACCCTCTTCTGGATATTTTCCATGCCAGAAATCCAGGTGGGTTCACATATGAGTTTTGAAATTTCTTGGGTGGCATATGGAGCTTCTATGTTTCAATCTATGAGCTCTGATTCAAAAAACAAACAAAAAAAAAGCAACAGCAGCCAGCCTTTAATGCTATTCTAATGCATACCCCTGCAATGATTTTGAGGCATTCTGCTTACAAGTAACCAATCTCCCAGTGCAGAGTGCTGGTGGAGCCAGAATAGGGTATGCAGGCATAGATTTACCCTTTCACTTTATCCTCTTTACTCCAATCTCAAGGCTTATTGCATTTCACCAGCTTTTCCAGCATGAGCTAGCCTTTATCTTTATTCATTCTTCTACTACTTTCACTATTTCACATATCACATTTTTTAATCTTCCTGCTGCACCCAGGAAATGCTTCTAAAAAGCTTAAAACAATGGTGAAGAAAACTCCCAACCAGTAAGTAGTTCTATACAAAAAGTTTGTGCAAGATAACTTCCACTGTCAGACACAAACATTTTCTCATAGTGGTGGTCTTTTCTTCTCTGTTTTACAGCTGACATACTTGAAGCAAAGGAAGGGTGAGGAATTTGCCATTAGACCATTTTCCTCTGACTGAATTTGAGCCCTTCAGATTACCAGCAGTTTGCAGTACCCATTAAGCTTCAGTTATGGGTCTGGCATGCCTTAGGTTCCTACAAAACAGCAATGCTTCTGATGCAGAAGATGGCTCTTATCGAAACAGACGCTGATGTACCAAAATCAGCAGGAATTCCTCAACTAAGAATAACCAAGTGCTCTCTCATAGGAAAAGTGCCTTTCTTGAGCAGTCTGTATCCTTCTTTGGACTACAACCATGTAGAGAGCCCAAAAAATATATAGCACCTCTTACTTATTAATTCATTTTATTTAGATACTAAAGTCATCTATATCATATCTGAAGTTATATCAGTAGTTGCATCTGATACAAAACCAAGGACTTTTGTAGTACTGTGTGAAGGTTCTATCCTTTCATCAACAAATTTGCAGACTACTAGTCAGGAAAATTAGCCACAGGCCAAAGACATAAACCACTGAACAAATAACTGGGATAGAAATATGATGTCAGGATTTAGGAGATTGAGTCACTCTTTCATTACATTTGATCTAATTTCCCCAAATTCTGAGATTACTGGATGCAAAGGGTTTCTATTTATCACCTCTAATTTACTATTACAAATTGCACATGATTCAGTGATGTCTGCTGAGAAAAAGAGAGCATGTGAGCAAGTAATCAGCAGTGCAATTCCCAATAATCAGCCAGATCAGCCCCCACCAGCAGTGCTGTTCCCAATAATCAGCCAGATCAGAAAGTACAGAAAGTAAAACTCCTCATCAAATTTCATGCTTTCCTCCCATTTCTCTTCTGCAGGGCCTGGGTGAGACAGCAGCCACAGCATGAAACAGTAATCTCACTAGTTAGCATTAACAATAGTAAGTATGCAAAAAAAACCTCTTTCCACTCTTGTCAGTATAAGGCATATAGAATTGAAAGATATTCCTGTTATTAAAGCCATAACATATTATAAAAGAGTGAAACAGGGAAAGAGTTGGAAGCAGCATGGAGCAATCCAGTGGTGACTTGCAGTCAAAGATGCTTAGTAGGTGGATCAGTTACCCGAATTGGATAACTGAGTTTGGTCAGAAAAAAAACTCTCTTTATAGTCAGGTACTGCAGGGATCCATAAATAATTTGGTAAAGCACAAGCTTTCGGTGGTATACACACTGCCTTTACACCCTTTGTGTGTTTACTCAGCAGGCATATTTGCCTCTCACAAGTAGGTACGTTTTGATCTCAGGAGAGCAGTTGCTGCTTTTGTAGCTTTAAAATGTTTTGTGACTCTTACTGACAAACACAATGTGTGTTGTGGGGAAAAGATTCACTTAATGGGGTTGATAAGCTATACACCAGCCCTGGCATAATTCATAACTTTCAGTGGTTTGGTAAGAATCAAGACAATCAGCCTGGAACTGAGTTTGGTCTGTAGAACTTCATGACAGTCTGTCTTTCACAATGTTGCAGTATCATGGATACTGCAGTCCTTTCCTCTGAGAACACAGCCCTCTCTATTAACATTGGCTAACGAAGCATTTCTTCATTGCAATAAGACTGAGAAATAGGTCACCATTACACAAAGAGGGAAAAGAGAGGCCTGAAAGAGTCTGTCAGCATTTTAGGCATAAAAGAACAAATACTTTACAGAGAAGGTCAACGGAGTGACTCTCATTTACTAAGTTTACTGAACCACCCCATTATCCCTAGACAGATTTTTCACACCTAGCTGGCCAGATGACTCTGACAGAGTACCACCATGCATTCACTTTTCAGCTGCACAGTACCTGTATAACAAACCTCACCAGTGGTCCAACTGTTCATGTGCTTCACATGCCCAAAAAATCTGACACATTCAGGATGTATCACATGCACTGCGTGTGTCTGTCCAACTTTAGATCCAGATGCATCACTGGTACAACAGGCAGCATAATTTTTTAAGTGTTCAGCATGACAACTTTGGAATTTTCAATCTTATACATAGAGCAGCAGATTCAAAATGCAGAGAAAGTTCTGCCTGGTTTGTCCACTTATTGGCCACTTTGGTGTCTTTTCCACTTGCTCCTCTTCTGGCTTTTTTTTTTTCTACTATGAGCTCCATGAAGCAGGAACCAACTGTTTGTTTGGGCTCCTGACATTCAGGCCAAGGAGCTATGGCTCATCTGAGCATTTACTGAGCTGCCTTCTGATACAAATCAATAGTAGGAATGAAGCACAAAGCTGACAGAAATCACTTTGCCTTGTGCTCGCCTAACGCGACTCAGGTGTCTGCCTCATTCTCATCATAAGTTACACAAGACACTCAAGTGCCTATGTGCAGGTGTCATGGGCTGTTTCAGATGTCACACAAAGTGATGTTTGTAGGCATTACAGAGTCCCACCTACCTCTTCCAGATAGCATGGCCACCCCACGCAGTCAGTGCTGTGTTTCACAGACCCGTGCAGGTGGCTCAGATACCCTTGGACATCACCATTCATGGTTAGGCAACAGAGAATGATGCAATATTGCCATTCAGGTATGTCAGAAGAGAGACCCTTCAGAATTCTTTCTAGTAGTGTGCTAATAACTTATTTTCTCTTGTTTTCTAATTTGGAATGCAAGTGAAATAGCATTTAAGTAACACTATATTGTAAACAACTATTGAAATCTTGCTTGCTAAGTCCTTTGAAGGAGAAATGAACCAGATAAGCATTAGTGTCACTATTTCTTCCAGGTCTTATTTTCAGTAGACCGTGGCTTGGTAAACAAGAACTTTTGTACCTATTCTGACTCTTTCAAAACGAAAAGGCAAGACATTGAGCTACAGATCATTTGAAACTATTTAGACATCCAACCACTCCGTGTTCCATGCTCTGGAAGTCTCAGGCCCCCTTGAAGTTGGGGTTATTGATCACCCATTGTGCTGACAAATGATTTGTAGACATGTGCTGCAAGTCAGATTAGGGTTAAAAATAAACACTCCCTTTCAGAGGACAACCTAAACCAGCTCACTGAACAGACTAACAGTCCGTGGCCCGACAAATAGTTGTATCAGCACAACTGACAGTGCAGAAGGCTGTGGTTTGGGGGTGGGACTGAGTAACTGCAGCTGGTATGCCTCGAGTTTCAATCTCCTCTTCAAGGTATGCAAGCTTTGAGCAGACCTGAAAAAGTCTGGCTCCTGGTTCTTTACATAAATGTGCAGGTTTTTTCCAAGTGAATTAGCAAATTATGAAACCAAAGAAAACTTCTCAGAGCGTGATTGCAGCAAATAGCATGAATGCATTAACATGATATTTCCAATGAAAAGGAACACCGTGATTAACAGCATTCTGCATGAATCATATGAGTCTGGTAAAAGGGAAATTAATAAAATTAAGTCTTGTGTTCTTTTCCCTCTCTCCCTCTTATTTCTGTATAATTCTCTCACATAAAATGTAAAACCAAGTAGGTAAGAAATACTGAAAATGAAAAAGGATAATCTTACAAAAGAGGTGAAGTTTCTGGAAATTTATCATCCTTTTGCACATATTAAAGAACATAAACTTTCAAGGAAATACAAACCGCCTGCCTGTGCCATTTGAACTTAATTAAACTTAAATGAGTGTAACTATGAAGCTACAATATAGGAGGATTAGTTTTCCACAGGTTCATTTATTAGCAGCATTCTGCAATTATCAACAAAGTGAATCAATAAGCATGAAGTACACTGGGCTGCCTATGTCTGACTAATACAAAACAAGTTCTCTTGCGCTCGGAGCCAAGGAATGCCATGCTGTTGCACAGGTCTTCAACTCAATGTCCTAGATCAGTGCCAAAAACATCCACCCCTTGCAAAATGGATGACTTATTCAAAACCAGTCTGTTAACAGGCAAATTCCTGTGTTAGAGGGGGGAGTTTTCAAAGCAGAGCTAAGGATTCCATGCCTTTGCCAACAAACACTGTAGCAAGTGGGAATTTATCTCATTAATTTCAGTGGCTTTGCTTCAAGTCCTTAATGATGAGAGGACTTATTCTATCTTCAGTTAAGATACACGTCACTTTAGTCATCATGATCTGGCTAAATGGTAAGAGCAACAATGCATTAGTAGTGTCGTAGCTCACCCACTCTTTTCACACCAGCAACAAGAGACATTTTTACTTATCCAGAAAGCCACCACAAAATATTCTCCAGAAACTGCCATGCACATGTGATTAGATCTTAGAAGTGGCCCTAAAGGCACAATGACAGTGACATTCAATAATTACTTTGTACTTCAGTCACATGCTCCAGTAATGCTTAAAACAGGGTAAATCTAGGCCAGCACCCATTTCAATATGTGTACAACTGTGTGTAGTGTCCTAATTTTCCCTTAGCTCTGGTCTTGCACATGGTATTGTAGTAAGGGATTCATCCTTGCAGTGCTTTCATTTACAGATCTTCCACAAGCTGGAAGGGCACAACAAGACACAAACACCACCCCCAGCTCGTGTGAGGTTTTCCTTGCAGTCCAGCTACAGTGAGAGAAGGTAGGACAGATGCAGTCATTCAGGCTCTCAGGAGAAAGGCTAAGCAGATGCACAGCAGTTTTTCTCTAGAGACCACCAACAGGACACGAGGAACTGGAATGAAGCAGTGTCAGGGGAAGTTTGGATCAAGCATTAGGAGAAGGAGAAGGTTCCTTACTGATAGGTAGTCAGTCACTGGAACAGGACCCTCAGCAAATGGGTCATGGCATCAAATCTGCCAAAGAACATCTGGATGATACTCTTGGCAGTAGGATTAGTCCTGTGAGGAGCAGGGTGTTGAATTCAATGATCCTTATGTGTTCCTTCCAATGTGATATATCCTATGATTCAGTGATTAACTCAAGTGTCCTGATGCGACCTGTACGTTTGTTCATTCATTGCAGAAGACAAGATTCTCTAGGCTAAGGTTAAGCACTGACAATAGACTTAAAGTACCTTTGGTATATGTTAAAATGGTATATGTTAAAATGAAGGAAATAATTATTTACTCCAAAAATACTGGAAAAGAAGGCTAAGTGTGTCATAAAATTAGTTCTTTGTTGGTTGCAGGTCCTCCATCCTACCGGAAATATATACCACAGTCACTACACAACACAGGTCTATATATACTCCTGGCCCTAAATGTGAGCAGTGTACATTGCACTCACAAACTATAACAAGTTACAAACATTCCCAAGTTGAAAGAGACCTTTCCAAACAACGTTAGCTTCCTTCTTCCATAGAGCAAGTCGTGTTCTGTAGTCTTTCCTACAAGTTCACAGGCAGTGGTAGCCAAATAACCAAAAGTTGACATCACAACCTTTAAGAACTTCAGTACCAAACTGAGAAGCCACTCAGTCCACCCCTCTCTCTCACCTTTTATGTTGTGATGTCCTTACATACATTTGCTGAGGCAAAATTCTCACACATGAAGGGATATATACACATTCTTCAACTAAACCAAATCAACAGCATTGCCAGTCTAGCTAAATCAGCTAACTAAAACCAAATGCTGAGAGTCCTTGTTCCTCCTCCTCCTCACTTTTTTCTTTATATAACATCAGAAAGTGTATTAGATGTTTTGAGAAGTGTTTGGGCGTTTTATGAAAGAGGCAAATCACTGAATTTGTACCAAATGTAATTTTACAGCAGATTTCCACAGAAACCTAGCAAAGTAAAGTTTAACATCAGCCGCCTATCATATGTGAGTTACTGCGTACTCAGAGGACACACTAGAGGAGGCATTGAGGCTAATTAACAAAATATTCACTTGTTTGCAGCATTAAGCTCAAAAGCAGAAAGAGTTTTCCGGTAACATATTGGCAGTAGACCATGTTAGAGAACTGAATGGATTTTAAACTGCTGTTTCAATGCCTTTGCACTGTAGTTGCCTCACAATAACCAATACAGAGTTTGGTAAGTCTATATCATATCAGTTATATTGCAAATGGAACTGGCTCTGGAGCTTTTTTTTTTTTAATGAGCTTAGAGCATCTCATCAAATATCAGCTAGACCATGAAAAGATCAGACAAAAAAAAACAAATGAGAAAAACATCCACAAGTGTCTTAACCAGGATATTTGTATCAGGACTTCAGATAAGAATACTTGGGATACTTACAAAAAGCCCATTAAAAATGTTTGATTATTTTGGTATCTGTTTTACTCTTCTGAGGCACTCTTGTCTCACTGTAGTTTATCCCTTATTATTATTTTTTGTTGTATTGCATAACTTTACAATTTTCTCTGAAAAAACCAAATAAACTCCACACATGTTCAGTATATATATTTTCACAATTCTAATTTTGACCTTTATTATGTATCTAGCAAGTGAGTCACAAAAATGTAAACCTATACTAAGAAAATTTGATAATTAACAAATGGTCCTGACTTCAGTACAGATAAAAGTCGAAATTTTTAAAAAAGTTAAAAGCCTGAAGAAAAATCCAACAACCAAAAATTTTATTTTTATTTTTCCCATGTTAACTCTCTTTCAACCTCTGCTGAGATAATGTTTCTATAAGTAAAGCTGGAGCTTTATGGTATGAAAGTGTCATTGTGAGACATTTTGACAGTTCAAATCCTTCCCCTCACACACACTGAAAAATTTTCGTTTTGAAAAGGCTATCCAATAAGCCTGTTTACACAGCAATGCATAGTTTGTGAGAACAGTCATTTTTATATGATAAAAATTAATTTTCTTAATCAGTGGAGGGGGGGCAAAAAGGTCATATGTGCCAGACTGTCAAAAAGAAGGGCATATAAAATGCCCTTCACTTACAGACGAAGAGAGGTCCGTAATATCTTGGCAAATCTAGCAGATATCAATATCTTAAATAAATGTAATCTGGGATGGAGTGTCTGTTACCAACTGCCTGGAAATAAAGGCTTCTCACTCAGATTCCTGTTATTCCCCATGCAATATTTGTCTTGAATTTCTGGCAACGTAAAGCTTTTTAAATACCTGCAGCACCACACATTCTAGACGCAGACCTCTCCAGTTTCACTCCTTACAGATGAGGCTCCTATTGTGTCCATCCCACACCTCACTGCTTTATCTTCCCTAGCTCCAGGGCTGGCAGCACAATGCCGTGCTCTGGAATCAGGTGGATGCAGCTGTGTTTGGCACAGGGCTTCCAGGGAGAACATGACCCTGTACCAGGGAACACCAGCCTCCCAACAGCACTCTGCACACGCAGGCAGCCCCGATGAAAAGCAGACTCTTCCTGGCTGCAGCCCATTTGTGTCACATAATCCGTACAGGAGAACAGGGAAGAAAAGGATGAGACAGGGCTGGATCACGTATAGTCATATAAGCTGGCATGCAGAGCTTCATGTGCCAGGCCAGGAGAAGCCCGTGAGGCCTCTGCATGGCTCCATCAGCCACGCGCAAATGTGCAGGGTAGGTGAGGAATGCTACACCTCCCTGCTGCAGATACGTGAGCAGCTGGTGTGAAACACTCCCGCAGCGTTCCACACGATCCGTTTTTCCTCTTCTTAGTGTATCCATGCCCACCAACCTTTAATTGCAGCTTATTTGCCATTTTCTCAATAACAACACACAGATTTCTGACTGCGAGACTTGCAAGTTTGGGGTTTTTCTTTACAGGTAGGAGTTTCTATGGAGAAGCTACTGCTTTGACTTTATCGTTATGGTTCAGACCACTTAACAGACCTGACAAGTAGAGTCACTTTTTTAATGGGTGCATTGAAATTCTGTCACTGCAGTGAGTTCATAAATTGTTTCAAAGCCATGGACACAGAAGAGGACAGAACCTTTCAGAAAATCATGATCTCCTTATGGATATACCAAAATACAGCAACTGCAAGCAGCCACAAAACAAAGTATATGCTCCTTACAGTTTTGTTTATACACCAAACTTACAAAAAGTTGACATTTAGATGCAAAATATAAGGTTATTGCCAAATAAGTCTTTACATAGTCATGCTTGAATCTAATTTAAGTGTGCACCTATCTCTATTTACATAAACTAGGTGCATGCAACATCCATATATAACTTAGCCTGTCCCAGACTTGCAACTACCTACAAAATTCCAGGAAGCAACTCTGTAAACTATAGCTCAGCATGATCAGAGAATAACGTGAAAGGACAAATGAAGGAACAAGATTATTTCTGCTCTACCTGTTTAAATGTTAATAAAGGCTTGTAGTAATGACACTTTCCTGTGTGTTGTGATCATGCTTTAAAGAAATTGGAAGCACACTTTCTGGTATACCAAACCTTATCAACAGCATTGATTCTGAAAATGGAGGGTAATGCAGTCTCTGCCATGTAATCAATGTTAAAAATCATAGGTAGCTTAAAATGTCTGATAAACAGTATACAGCTCACACATGCTCAGATAGTAGGCTGGTTAATATTTTATGGTTTATCTGATAAAGTTAACAAAAGAATTTAAGTTGGAGTGGAGGCATACACTGAATATTTCATCACCTTCTTAATTGCACAATAGAGACAAGACTTTTTTTTCCCCTTTGGGACAAATAAATGTTAAGTTATTACTGATGGGAATCAGTTTGGCAATTAGGTTAAATCCAACTGAAACCAACCAGAATCTGAGTGCTGAAAACATCACAGAGCTAAAACGTATTCAGCCGACTCTATTAATTTACATGATGAAGCAGAAATGTTGATAGGAAAGCTTGTGTAACTAAGCAAGTTGAGGTTGCATTAACACACAAGAAAACACTGCTTTGTGCTTTTTTCTTATAGTTAATTTGCAGTTTTCAGGAGCTGCTATTCTTTTGCACAGCAGACAATATGATATACCTAAGGCTTTTCATTCCAAGTTCTGATTTAAGGGTCTTCAGCTTGTGCTACAGACCTTAGCCTTGAAGCCAAGTGCAAATTAGCTTTAAATCAATGAAGCTGATTAAAGCTTCATTGTGACTGAGCCCTTTAATAGAAGGCGAAGTGGGGGATGGTAAAGACCCACTTGAACATGGCAAAAGAGCTGCCTCTCAACTTGGAACATATGTAATGCTTTTCAGCTCCACTTTACCCTGACAAAACCATGAAGGGTTTAAGGCCATTTACCTGCTGACAGGGTAAAACCAAAGTCCCAATTCAGTGAGAAAGGCCAAGAATCAGATGTTGCTAGGCAAGCCAAAAGTAAAAAGTTGCTTTCAAAAATAGTGGTGGCAGGGGGGGATAAGAAAAGAGGGCAAAGCCAGGAGGTAGACATCAAAATATCTCTCCACAACGGAGCCAAGAAATAGATTTCCCACCTTCCTTTCTGCTGTAGCAGAATTTTTGGGGGTTTTGGTTTTGTTTTGGTGTGGTTTTCTAATTTGTGTTTTATTTTTAATATACAAGTTGCTATTTAGAGAAGTAAGGTGCAGGCAAGATGAGATGCAGTGCTATGAAAGGAATTAGTTCTTTCATGGAGTTCCACACTCAAAACAAGCCACTTGTCTCCAGGGGTTTGCTCTCTCTCGGAATGCAGACAACCTGCCAGATTCACCTTTAAAAAAAAATGACAGTACCAAATGAGAGCAGAGGAAGATCCTTTCACTGGTTTGAATAACACAGTGGGAATCCACATTACACAAATGCTGGGTTTGCTTTACTTTCTTTCCTTATCCTTTAGTACAGCACAAAAATATGTGACTCTGTATCAAAGAGGTTTCTTTCTACGTACATGTTTGAGAATCTTCACAGAACATTAAAATATAGAAGTAACACCACATTCCAAGATACTGAAATTCATTTCTCCCACTAGAGTAGATAATACTCAATGTATTGCTAAATTACACACAGAGCACCAAGATGAATCTCATCACATTCTCCTGTTTGAAATCTTAGCCTTGCAGGTGAATTTATCCTCTGATGGCACCTCAGTCATCCTAAGTCCCTTGAGTTCTTGACTTTCACCTCAAGACATAAAATAAGAGAAAACAATACTGAAATTCCTGGGACTATAAGGTGCTGCAAAGGGGAAATAAAATTGCAATGCATTGAAAAGTTAAAAATTATAATACAAGTAGCAACAATCATGCTTAAAATAAAAAAAAGACTTGATATTAGAGAAGAGGATTAACAATACCGCCCAGTGTTTGACAAATGGTTATCTGAGAAAATGAAAAAGTCATGCAGGGAAAGTGATCCTGGATAGCTTGCTTGGTATGCAAAGTTAACCTTTTAAGTTAGCTCTACTTCACTTACTCTCCCTTGATCTATTATACAATCACTCTGAGCAGATGCCAATTTAGCTCTAGCATCATACTCTACAAACTTCAAGTCAGTCACAATAAATTATAGTGTGTGGTAATAAAATATTAAAAACCTGTTACAAAGATTCACTCACCCAGAACTCATTTTTTGCAAGATAAAACAAATCTCACAGGTAAATTCAGACTCAGGATGAAAAGCTGAAATTCTCTCAGAGCAGAGTTCAACACATGGACAGTCTACTAGTAGCAGTGTCCAGTCCCCTGATGTTATCACCTTCATTTTGTGTACAGAAGTCCTTAGACTAGGTTATTGTCCATTTGCCAGAGCTATGAAAAATATTTGGGAGCACATAGACTTCTTATTTGGCTATCACAACTCACTCATGAACTAGCTCTGTTGATTGCTCTGGAGTGTAAGTTGATTCAGCAACGTTGATGGGAGACCATTTGTTAGGGTACTTCAGTACGAAGGCTGAACTCTCGCACTGCCACGCTTCAGGGAAATACATGAAGCCAGTCCTCAGACTCTCATAACTTGAGTCAAAGCTGCAGATTGTCCTGGGTCTCTACAGGTATATTGTCAAGCTGACCATGTTTATCCTTGCTAAGAGCAAGGATTTAAATATGTACAAAGCCATACCAAAGGAGATTATCTTCTTAGAATCACAGAATAGCTTGGTTTGGAAGCCACCTTAAAGATCGTGTATTTATAACCTCTCTGCTGGGGACAGGGATACCTTCCACTAGATCAGGTTGTTCAAAGCTCCATCCAGCCTGGCCTTGAACACTTCCAGGGATGGGGCATCCACAGCTTCTCTGGGCAACATATTCCAGTGCCTCACCACCCCCACAGTAAAGAATTTCAGCCTAATATCTGATCTAGACCTACTCTCTTTCAGTTTGCATCCATTCCCCCTTGTCCCGCCTCTACATGCTCTTGTAAAAAATCCCTTTCATCTTTCTTGTAGACTCACTCCAGGTACTGGAAGGCCACAATTTAGTCATCCCAAAGCCTTCTCTTCTCTGGGCTGAAGAAACCAAATTCTCTCAGCCTTTTCTCATAGAAGAGGTGTTTCATCCCTCTAATTGTCTTGTTGGCCTCCTCTGGACTCGCTCCAAAAGGTCAGTGACCTTCCTGTGCTGGGACCCCAGAGCTGGATGCACACTGTAGGGGGAGGTCTCACCAGAGCAAAGCAGAGGGGCAGAATTCCCTCCCTCACCCAGCAGGCCACACTGCTTTGGATGAAGCCCAGGACACATTTGGCTTTCTGGGCTGTGGGTGCTCACTGCTGGGTAACGTCCAGCCTCTCATCCACCAGCACCCCTGATTCCCCCCCAGTCCTTCCTTCCTGGATTTTAGTAATAAGAGATTTAGACTGCATGTGGAGAAAGAAATATTTGATCTTCTCTGCACAGTGCTTTTCTTTGGCCAATCTACACATCATCCAGGGTGAGAAGCAACTTTTCATTATTAATTGACCAAAATAAAACATACTTTGAATGACAGCAGTGAACTGAATAAACAGAGTTACAGATGGCAGTAGCCACCCACCTCATACCTGAAAGTCCAACAACAAGCCCAGTGCAGAAGAATTCACACTACAGCATTACAATTTTAGGCTCTGGTCAGCAAGTTGGCAGTTTCAGAAGCTTAAGGATTTTTGGTTTGGGTTTTTTTATAATCTACTATAAAACATCAGGCTCTGAAGCAAGAAGTTTTTTGCTGAACCAATAATGATGCTTGTTATCTCATTTCCATATTTTGTTAGTGGGCATCTCAAATATTACAAGTTCTATGTCACTACAGATTTGACCAGATCAGCAATAGAATCCTACCATAAGTGAAGAGAAATCCTCTTCAGTGGCAGATGTTCCCCCTCTAATACATTCCACGTTTTGGGTTTTTTTCTTCTTCTAACACACTGACATCAGCTGGTGGTCTGCGAGCTTTAAAACTTTAAAAACTATATCCTTTAAAACATATCCTTCAAAAACTTTTAGCAGAATTTGTCATCTGAATCTTTCCTAATTGGAATTCTATTTGCTACTCACAGAATATATTTTGGTATTTGAACCAGTTCAATATCAGCACTAGGATTTAGGGGAAATAAGCAACTATTCTGTGTGTGGGAAAAGGTGGGACCTGATGAGGGATTCATACTATCTGTAGCATTAACCAGCTGGTAGAATATAAAGATTTTTCATGTAGGCACTATTCACGGCTCTCTGAAAACACATTCGTTTGGAAACACACAAAGAAACAAAAGTTTATCATAGAACAGCACAATTTTTTACCTACCAAAATTGCAACAGACATCTCTTGAAGCCTCCAAGACTACTGAGCAAAAGCAACTGTTCTCTCATTCCCATATGTTAGGCACCATAAACTGACAATTTGCTCTCATTGTTTCCTGTAATAGGAAACAGACAAATTTATGGGAGTAAGTTTTCTGATCTGTCCAAAGCTGCTCTTGGCATAGGACTTGGAGACCTCATTTCACTTCCAGCTGCACTCTGCACAAGTTTCAAAGGTCAGCACCTTTATTCCTCTATTTACAATCTTGGAACAGCCTCTGCCATGAGGCACTAGAGCAGACAGAAGGACTGGTACAACCACAGGGCTCCAGACACAGTTTGTGGAGTTATCTCTACTAAGACGAACCTGTTATGCCACTCAAGGGCTCAGATCCAGCAACTTCTGATCCCTCTGTCCCAAGAAATGTGGAACACTACAGAACATGGCTTTTAATGGTTCCATCTGAGCCGCTACAGACAAGACTTGCAGAGCACTGGTTCAAGGCATTTTAGCACTAGATATCCTAAATTAAAATAATTGTCATGTGCCCATAATTAAAGACTCCCAGATAATTTGAGAAACACATTAAAGTCCAAAACAGATCAAACATTACTAGATGTGCCCTCACACTTCACAACACAGGCAGATCAAGTGGCATTTCAGAGAGCCTCCAACATAGACAGCTGAACACTCCTAAACAGTACTTACTTGCTGCCAAGACAGGCACTGCCTGTCATTTTATCCCAACAGTATTTTCTGGCATCGCAGGAAATGCCATCCAAAGACTGCAGTGTGCCAGGGAGGTCTATATGGTTTTCATCCATTAATTGGGGAGCACACAGCCATTTCCGGCTATTTTGACATTAGAAAAGATAAAAAACAAAAAGCTGACCTTAACGTCTATCATCACAAATCAAACCCCATTTTTCCATGATTCCAGATAGGATTTGTCTCCAATAGGAGTTATCTTGTGAAATGTTTCCCTGCATTAGAAGAACATCTTAAAGGTCAGTTTGATAAAACCCACCTATTGCAAGAAAAGTAGGACACTTGTCCTCTTTCCCCTCCCAATTTGCAGTTTATCTTAAGCTCATTAAAGTAATTTTGCATTGCACAAACTTGCCCTAAAACCAGAATCACCACTTATAACCTCAAAAATACATTACCTGGCTTTCAAAGTATAACAAGTTCAGCTCTTTGCCAAATTCAAAAATCTGACATGAAATTTCTAGATTAAGCCAAAACATGGGCCTGAGCTTGCTGTTCCTTTTTTCCCCCCCTTTTTTGGTCAGTTAGTAGTGAGCATGAAGAGAAAAGAAGAAAAGGATCTGAGCAGGTCAAGCATGTTTACCTTTGTTTAATTTTACTTAATAAACCAGGATAAGATTAGAATTTGGCTCACAATCTGATCTCAGGCAAACGTTACAGTATACAAGCTCATATTACGATCATTTAGACAGTCCTGGAAAATACAGCCCAAGCAATATTCTCACTACAAAACCAATACCAGAAACTGAAGGTAGTTGGTATGTTAAAACAAGGGAAACTAATATAAATCTAGCCTGAACAGAAGTGGATTTGCATACAATGCGTACAGCATAAGTTATTTCTCAGGTAACTTGGAAATACAACAACAGTTTCATTTTGCTTTGAAAAGCACAAAAAATCAATTTTAAAATTAACCAAATTAATTGGGGATGTCATATTTGAAGACAATAAAGGAAACAAAAGGAAGATGATCTTTCAGTTGATAATAAAATTCACCTTCCTTCCTGCAAGATGTAAAAAGAAGCAAAAACCCTGAAGAGTTCAGAGCAGCTATTACTACTAAGACACCAAAGGGGTGATAGTTAACATGAATTACAAGAAACATACAACAGGCCTTCTATTTGAAATTTGTTTTTCACACAGTTCACAATAACAACTGCTTTCTGCAAGAGAGGTCAACCTACCCACACATTAAACTCCAATCAAACAGTACTCTGAAAATCAAAATGTGATTGCAAATTTCTTGCATGCCAAGATGAAGGAGTTTTTCATTTCAATCTATTACTACCAGCATTTTATATTCATTATGGTCAGGGGGTGAAGTGAGAACTAGGTACTCGCTGGTTCTGAATGCCAACACTTTGTTGATTACATTGCCAGAGAATTAACATACAGAACCTGTATTAAAGCAGTAGAAATAGGCTTACTTATAGCCACTTTCATAGCTGAGGATTTCATAGCAGTTCTATGTTCCAACTCAGAAGGCTAAGAGGTTGAGAGCTTAAAAAATAGCTGTATAACCTATCCATTGCTGCAAAGAAAGGTCTAAAAGATCCAGGCTTTCAGCATTACAATGACAGGAAGGCTATCTGTTTTTGTAAGCATTTCTTTAAATCGCACTCAGTGGGCTAGCAACCTCTGGCTTTGAGGGAGAGAGGGTTTTTTATTATGTTTCTTTGAAGCTGTCACTGCCAAGCTCAAAATAAAACTTAGAAAACTTCATATAACCGCCAAATCTACAGCAGGCTGGCCTATGTCCTAACTCTTCACACTAGAAATTGCCAAAATGACATGTTAAAATTACTCCTGTAAGGTCATTACAATCTGCAAACCTTGGAGAAGATCCACGGAACACTTTTTAAAAGGAAAGAGTATCTTGCCTACAGCCACAAGTGGGATAAGCAGTCTTAAGAAAGCTTAAGGCCTTAATATGCTTCCTGCAGAACTTCTCTTGCCATTGACAACATAAATGTACCCCAAGCATCCCAACCAGGAACCTAAGTAGTGAATATTTCCAAAGTGGATTTATGCATTAACTCACCTGTATTAGGAGCTTGGATTTCAAATAAACACAATAAAAGAAATGAAAAGCAAGGGAAAAGACAGTGACTACAAATGAGTCAGTGTCGTGTATCTTATTAGCTGTTGTTAGTTGCATGACAGATTGTTCTGTTAATCCATTCTGAGTGCAAGTTATAAGCAGTGCATTACATAGCATTCATATAAAACAACTCGAGTCACATATCTTTTCTAAAAATAATTTATCTTTTTTTTTTTTCCAGTGAACTTTAACCACTTCAAAGAAAATCCTTTTGGAAAAAAGCTTCAGCACGGTACTACATTAACAAAGATTTATTATTTTCAAATTCATATTCACTCACATATGGCCAGTTCACACAGTGGGCCAAGTGAACTTCAGGGGCTTCCAGGTGCAAGAAACAAGGAATGCCTGTCAAAGCTATAAACTTTGGAGCCATAGCTGAGCTGGCTCTATTCTTTGCTCTGCAGGATCAACCAAAAGAGTTTACTCATTAAAAGAGAAAACAGCGCCAATAGTGTCCTACTCAATATTGCACAACATGTGCCTTGTTGTGAGCGATCAAATGGATATCACACACCACTTCTGCTGCCAAAACAACAGGGACATAGTTGACTTACCTGTAGACCTAGATCTTTATTCCTCTAGGGTCAAGGCTCTCCTTGACACATACTAATATGGCATTTCTATTTCCACAGAAGCAGACAAGCTGGGTGATAATTTAGGAGCCAGATTCAACAGTTGTAAAACATTCCTCGGCTTCAGACCATGGGTTAGACAAGCATCTGTCAGGAAAGCCAATACTACAGGTGGTCTTGCCAGAGAATAGGGAGATGGACTAGAGAAATACTGAGGGGCCCTGCAGCTATGCATCTAAGTTTCTCTGTTTTCTATCCTCTTGAAAATATAGGGAGAGTAAACCAACAAGCATTTCCTTCTCAATATATAGCTTATGGCACTAAGAACAGCACTGCAGGATTTTGGGACATGTGTACACAGGTTCTTTTGAGAGAAAGCAGACACCTTGTTCACTAAACAACTGCATTCAACCCACCTAGCTAACAGAGGAAACCCAGATGGTGTAATCAGCAAAGCTTTTGATACTGTCTCTCACAGTATCCTTCTGGACAAAGTGTCCAGCACACAGCTGAGCAACCAGGTTAGGTGCTGGGTGAACAACTGTCCCATAAGTTGGGCAGAGAAGGGGATAGGGAGTGGGGAAACATCAGTCTGGCAGCTGGTCACTAGTGGGGTTTTGCAGGGCTCCATCATCGGCCCAGTTCTCTTCAACATTTTCATTAGTGACTTGGACACAGGACTCAAAGAAATACTAGGTAAGTTTCCCAACATCAAAATAGAAGTTGCCAACTCCCTCGAGGGCAGAGAAGCCTGACAGAGAGGCCTCAACAAATCAGAGGACTGAACAATCACCAACCATATGAAGCTTAATAAGTGCAAGTGCCAGATTCTGCATCTGAGGTGGGGCAGCCCTGGTTGTGTGTATAGACCAGCGAACAAGAGGATGGAGAGAAGTGCTGTGGAAAGTGGGTCCTGGTCAATGGTAAGCTGAACATGAGTCTGCAGGGCCCTGGCTGCCAGGAGGGCCACCCATATCCTGGGGGGCATCAGGCACAGCATCACAGCCGGGCCAGGGAGGGGATTGTCCTGCTCTGCTCTGGTCTGGGGCAGCATCACCTCTAGTGCTGGGGGCAGTTTTGGTGCCACAATATAACAAAGAAATAAAGCAACCAGAGAGCATCCAAAGGAGGGCCACAAGCATGGTGAAGAGCCTCATGTTGCTCCTACACCAGCCTTATAAATAAGAAAGTCAGCAAATACTCAAGGATTTACAGCTGCTCTGATGCTACTGAAAGTCAGTGTGAACAGTGACAAAAAAGATTTTTTGGAGGAAGATTCTAATCAATGAAAGAAATGGAAGCATCCATTTGTCAAGTAGTGTTATACAGCATTAATACTTTTTTAAGAGTTTTGGCATACTAAAAGCATAGCAATGGAGAAATATAAATCCACTCACAATAGAAGCGTCTTGCAGCATTCATGGATTACTCAATCCCAGGAGTTGTGACTCCAGAGCATTTTATCAATGATGTTTGCTAAGAAGAACTTGCCCTCATACAGTAGCAATGAGGAAAGCAAATTAAACAGAAGTCAGGGTAGGAAAATACATATTTTAGAGTCATTCTAAAATGACTCTAGTCATTCACCTGAAATTCACTCCTGAGCATCAGTAAGTTTTTGGACAACCACACACCTGGGTATTTCTGAAACTGATTCCTCAGATCCTATATGTCCCTTCTTCTGAGGGCAAGGGGAATGAACGGTCATTAACATCCAAGACATCTGGGGGCTCATTAAACAGCAAGATGCAAGAGGTTGGGGAGGGGAAAATCAGCAATTTATTTCAGTAACAGTCACTTAAAAAAAAAAACCAACCAAAAAACCTCACCATCGTTTATAATGTAGAACTCCCTCTAAAATTAGCTTACACACTGATATAAATTGGTTTTCTTTGTGGTCTAAAATTGACTTGCAGTTCACTACTTAGTCAGAAAATAGCTACTGAAAAGCCCTGGCCTCAGAGCTTTTTGGACTGTGGACTCCTTTCATCGTGTAAACAAATGCTTCAGATTTAAAGCTTTCCCATAATTGTTATGCTAACCTTGGAGCGAAACCTCTCCATTTGCATTTGAAGGAGCTAAATATTAGGCAGGAAAGAAAGTGGTCTTTTTAAAAGCATGAGAAAATGTTCCTTCTTTTTGGTCCTCAACCATCTGGGCAAGCCCTACTCCTCTCTCTCTCTCTGGCAAAGGCAGAGGGAAGGAAAAGGGGCACGGATGGTGGTAATCTCGCTGAAAGAGAATTAAGAAATTCCTTCAAAACTTGAATGAATGAGACTTCCTATAGGGGAGGGGAGTCTGTGTTCCAAATAGATGTGAGAGGTTGTAGGCAGGGGGGAGGGAACAGGGACACAAATACATCAGTGAGCTAGTGAGTGATGTAAGAAGCACCTATGTTTTATTATGGTTTTCTCTCAACATGTTCTGGAACCCAGAGCCAGATTTCTTTATAGACCTTGCGTATGAACCCTGCAGCTAATGGAATGTTAATGTTTCCTCTTTCACCGTCTGAAGCTAAGAGGAGCCTTGACTGCTTATGTATGCGTACTCCTATGTGCATATGTATTCAGGTGAGAGAATTACTATGTGGGGGAGAAAGGAAAAAAAGGGGAAGCAGTCACAGGTTTCAGTCTCAGTTTTGTGATATGGGAATTTCATTAAGTATTTCAGCAAGGGCAAAAAGGATAACACTTGAATGAAAAACCCACAGTTCCAAGATTTCTAGTAATACAGTTTAAATAAAAGAATTTCACGAGAAGACTCATTCTCATTTTCAAATAGCTCTGTATGAGGGTTCTTCCCTGTCACTGCACAGGTCAAGAGATTACTCCACTAACTGTTTAGAGTTAAAGCTGTAATCAGTAGAATAAATATTTGATACTACCACAGTAAGCATGTAATAGTGAAAAACAAGACTGACAACCTTCTTAAAAATAATCTAGGCCAAATTATCTGCTGGCACAACTCTGCTCTTGAAGTCATGCCAGCAGGGAGTTTGCTGTTAAATTTTGAGCTGCTAAAGGAAGTTATCACAACAGATTTTCTCATTACAAAAACAAAAATAATTAATTGTACTGGAAGGAAATTGAGCGAGGATTAGTAGATTATCACATGCCAGAATGACCGAGTTTCTGCTAGCTGTGTTACTGGTTTCTGTCTATTTTCCATCCGTTTCCTTGCAGAGCAATGGATCCACATTCATTGAATTTTCTGTTAGCATCAGAAACAAATCAATGGTTGAATCGGCAAGTGAGATTTCCTGCATCTTGGTCATATATAACATGAGAAATAGAATTCCCTTGATATTTTCCATTACATTGACCTTTAGGATTGAATTTCAGTAAAGGTTCCAGTTTCTAAAGGGAGGACAATCATTAAATACCACTTGCACATTTTACTCTTCAGATAAAATTGTTGTGTTTCATTCCAGAGCTGTATAGTGCCAAGCAAGAGATGTAGTCACCAGGAAGATTCCGCAGAAATTTCCTGAAACTACCAGGAACCCTTGTAAATGTGATTACAAACATGTGTTAGGCCCAGGAGGAAGTCAAGAGTCACCTGTAGTAGTACCAAAACAGTAGCCTGGCATTCACAAGCATCATCTCTGTGCTTGTGTACACAAAGTGTATGGGAAATTCATCCCATAAAGACCAAGGTATATAGTGGGGTTTAAACCCACTGCAATTCTAACTAGAGAGGTCAAACAAGAGACAAAAAACAGGCAAGATCAAGCCTTGCCTTCACCTGCACAAACACACGTTGTGTACTTCAAGTCTCCCAAAATTTTGCTCAGCAACAAATTGGACAGGTGTGAGGAAAACTAAGTATCATATATCCTAAATAAAAAAGAAAAATGCAGACATAATTGTCACCAGGCCTTGGGACAAATTCTCCTTTTTGTTAACCAAAACGTAAATTATGCCTTTCCGGACTCCCAATGAAAAGAACAACAAAATGGAAAAAAAAAAGTGATATTGGATTAGATTTAATTGTCATTTATGTTTTCCCTACCAACACATTGAAGAGTGTCATACAAGCTCCAGATTCTTCTTTACTGTGGGTTGAAGTATAACACTTTTTACGGAACACATTAGACTCCAGCAGCAAATTTCACAATTTATGAGGAAAAAAAGCACCAAACTTCTAAACCCTGATTTTTGTACTTTTTTTTTCTGAGATTAATAGCAGAATGAAAAACTGAAGTTTACATCTATGCAGATTGTTTGTTGCCTGTATTAACCAATATGAATGCACTCAAGCTACTATTTTTTTCAGTTGTGCTATCAGCTCCAGAGGTTCCATTTTCTTGGATATGGCAGAGATGTAAATTCAGCTCTGTCTCATTCATGTTTTACTGACTTATTTTCAGGGGAAGAACGGGTGGGAGGTAATAAATGCATATTGTAACAGTTGGGATCTACAACACATCAATACCTATTTCTGATACACTTGAGCTTCAGAGTGTATAGGGATGATGCAAGCTTCCCTTTCCATGCAAAGGGCCCCTTTTCTCTCAGACTAAGACATAAATCCTATCAAGGCCTCCAAAAAGGTAAACATCCTACAAAAAGCTAGCGTTACCCATTTTTCAGAATGGCTTAGAAACTAGTTGAAATTAATTCAGTGCTTGTCAGTTGAAAGATTGAGGTTTTGGTTCTCAAATTGTTAAACTATCATGAGGCCAAGAAGGAGGAAGCTAATAATTCAGTTGTCATTTCTTTTTAGTTCCCATTTCTTCCCAGCTCTGTTTCTGATGACTCTTGCCAGTTCTAGATTAAGGTGCTGACTATTCTCTGCCCACATGGTCATTAATAAAGCCTTTGCTGTATTTGTTAATGTACAGTTCCAGGTAAAATAGAAATTCCTTACTCGAACCAATAGTCTTCCACTAGATGCGCTGCTATGAACCCATGGCTGCATATACACAGAAACCATGGTCACAGGCCCAAAAGCAAACCATTGGCTCCTAAACCATGTTTCTGCAATAATTTTGGTGGTCAGCATCACAGTCACACTTCGCACTGTACTCTTTAGCCACCAGGTTTCTTACCAGACCCACCATAGAACAGCTTTAGGCACAGACCAGCCTCTCCAGTGGTAGTGAGCTGATCCTCAGGCAATTAACTATTACATCCTCTGCTTTTCTTCACATCTAGGGATAGTTTTGCCCAGAAGCATTAGCCAGCTGCTCACAAACATAACAGATGCTCAGTTTGACTGGTTTTAACCCAAAAGATATAATTAGCGGCAGTTTAACATGAAGACCAAAGAAGAAAAATTTTAACTAGATAGTTGAATGTAATTACACTTAGATAAACCCTGATGTTGAACACTCAGGGCTATGTATGGTTGAAACCAGAATTTACAACAGGCTTATAGCTGTCTTTTTTGCCCAAACTGTTTCACCCTCTTTCTCCCACCATCAAGAGAAGTATCATCTCCCCTAAAGAAAAAAAATACTGTCTTCATCAGGAAAGATGACGAAGTATTCTCAGTATAGCTCTTTCACAGAGATAGTTGATTTTTATTGCATTACTATAACGTTCATATAGTACCTAGTTGCTAAGAAAGAGTGAAACATTACTCCATTTCTGAGACTGATCTGTTTTCAAAGTTTCAGTGATGCAGCCAAGACATGCATCTGTTTGGACAAATTCTGAACTCTACCATCATGTGCTTTCCCATGCAGCTATTTCCTTTCTCAGTATGGTGTACAGTTGCAACCTGACATCCTGCAGGATTTCATTAGTGTATAGAGTTAGGTTGTTCTATGAAACATATGATGAAAGAAGGAAACTCCAGTCAAAGATGTCAAACATTGCTGTTCCAAGATAGGCTCCAAGCTCTTTATCTTGACAACTAAAGCAGGCATTTCCCTCCCAGAGAGTGACCCTACTATACACTTCTTTTGCAGTCCCAGCTCCAAGCAACCAGACTATGCTAGTGTTGCATAGATCCTAATTAAAAATGAATTTAACAACAGACTTTGGAATGTATTTAGAGTTCTCACATGAATTTTTTAGACATGCTTGATGCCAAATGCTCAGTATGGCATAACACATCCAGTATGACTTATACCTTTAAACTCATGCATTTTTGAAAACAACATGGGTGTATTTTTGAATTTAAGCCTGACACCCATCATCTTTTACAGAAGAGGTTCCTACAGGGTTTTTAATATACAGAGCAAATGGCAGAAAACAATCAAAATCCCTGTTGCTATTATAGGTGACGGACTCTTGTTGTCTAGCACTTGGCAGCTACCATGGAAGGAAAGGGACATAATTATACACACTTGAGGCTTCATTTCCTTCACAAGCACCCTTCATTAGTACTCTGGTAAATATACTTGCACATCTTCAGAAAGACAAACACTGCTTTTTGCAGGATGCCTCATCAATGCACTAATTTGTGGTGGCAAAACACATAGAAAATCATTTATCAGCTTTTTTTGTGGTTTTTCCAAGCGCTGGGGAAGCCATGAGCCAGCTATTACCACATTATGTGTTGATAGCAAGGGCTGATGTGATTTCATATAGCCTGGGTTTTTCTGTTATACCTAAAGACCCAAACTCTGCTACTGACTTTCCTTTTTCCTAGGGCAACATTTTCATCCCCTTCTCCTTACATCTAGTTTGTATGTTCTTTGGAGCAGGAATGTTTCTGTACGGCACCTCCCAAAATGGATTTTGTTGTAAATGTCTCAGGGAGACAGCTCTGACCTTCTGACACAATTTCCTTTTCTGTCTACTTCAGGCTTCATATGTGACAACAGGCAGGTCAGAAAACACATCCACACCTCATTCAGACTCTAGGTGTAAAAGTGACAGAGAGAAACATGATGTATAGTGTCCCATCAGGGCTACAATTCACAAAGATAACTGTTTGCTGAAGTTTCTTGGAGACTGATAAAACTCAGGGGCTAAAATCCCATTCTTACTAACACTTCACTCAGAAGTTCATCACTGGCCCTTTCTACAGCTTTAAAATAGATTTTGTGCTGCTACTAACTTACAGATTTTTACTTTATAGACTGTTTTCCCAAGCTGTAACAGAGTAAAATTTCAGGGAGATGTCCTATCATCCTCTGTATTCTCTATTTTTTCAAAAGGCAAATACCTCCCAAACATCCTTCTCACATGTAAAATGTAGGTACTACCCCTGTTCCCCTCACATACAGACAGCATTGACATTTTCAGGCAGTAATATTATTTCCTCTTTTTACCATTTCATTTTCCTGCTGTTGCCTCTGTAAAATTTTGGGACATCACTAGGCTTGTAGAAGCAGCCACCCTCTCCCTTCTCTGCTCCTGTTCTCTGTTCATTCATAAATTCAGAAGTACCCCGCACAACACAAAACCCTTTTGTGGGTAATGTGATGTACATATCATTGCATTAGCCATATTTACTAAGCTATAAGCAAATTATGTTTTGCATCATAGCCGTGAAGACAAGTATAGTAATAGAATCAGGTACCTTTCCAACCAGATGGAAATTTGCTAATGCAATAGGAAGTTGCTTATTAAATACAATGAACTTCTGGTGTCAGGAAACACAAACTGCAAGCATCATCAGGTGAAGGGAAAATGGCTACTTTAACGATCCTACACACAGATACATAAATTTATCCTGATTAGAAAAAAAAAAAAAACAGTCAATACTTAGACTCTCCTAAATGGGGTTGTTAGTTTTTGGTTTTTTTGTTGTTTTTTTTTTTTAATACACCTCACAATAAACTGCCAAAGAAAAGACTGTTGTCATCTATTCACAAGTGGAAAAAGAAGCTATTATTTAAGTTCTGACTTTAGACCAATACTGGAATGAAGAACAAATCCTTTAAAGCACTCTGACATTAGCATTCTGTGCAGATGTTCTAGACATTTCAAGCAGTGATATGATCTGAGACAGGCTGTACCAATATTTTTAACAACATGAAACAAACAACGAAAGGTGCTTTTACATAATTTGTGAGAAACAGCATCAAGAATGTGCAAGCTGCAAACAAGAAGAGCAAGACAATTAGCAATGCATTTATTGATACCAAGAGAAAAGTTCTTTCAATAGCAATAATCAAATCCAGGATGGCAATTAAAGTACAGCCTATCTTATTGATTACTCTGTGCAGACTGGTCACTGAGCTATTACTGAGTAGTTCCAGTTCTGTGCCATACCTGGTAAGGACACAGCCTCAAAGAACTAAAATTTCACCTTCCCCTGTAAGGCACATCATCCTCAAAACAGACTCATCACAACAAGGCTGCATAAATGGATACATTCAAAACATAGAACCATGCTGAATCTCCAGAAGAGCAAGTTACTTTCATTTAGGTGCACAAAACCAATTCACTGGAAAATTCCTGGATGAAAGCATCTGGGCTTGAACTACCTGAAAAAGTGTTCTGCCAAGAGAGGCACCAAAAAGGGTTAAGTAATTCCTGTTAGAATAGTCCTCGTGGCTGCCTGGATAAAGGCCACTGTGAGGTACAAGCTAGGACAGTGGTGTTCCATTATTCAGGTTCCATCAGTATTTCTTGTTAATGGATAGCAATTTTCTAGTTCTCTTCTTGAATATTTTGTTTCAGCAGTGCTCCAAACAGCAAATATTTGCAGTATGGATTTTCTAAGGGTTGTTCTGGCTTTCAGAGGTTAAACTAAGCAAGAATTTTTTTGTTCTTGGTTGCAAACAGCAGCATACAGTCCATTCAGCATTTCTGCACAATAACCCACCTACTTTCTTCATAAAACAAATTAACATCACAAATCAATATTCAGAGGGGGCTTTGTTTTGTGCTGGTTTTAAGTGACAGATCTGCTTGCTTTTCCTGTCAGAAGAATTCTACCAGAAGCGTGCATTTTCAGTCCAAGAAGCTGTCACATCAGCATATTTCGGGGAGACGATAGATGTTAGCTCGTACGCCTTCTCATCATTCTCTAGAAGTCAACACAACAGCCTGCCACCCACCACAGTAACCTAAGAGATAAAACACAGAACAGCACTTAGAGAATGAGAGGGCTTTGGAAGCAAAGCCTAATTAAAAAGACATACACAATAAGACTATAGCTGAGCATCGAAGTGCAACATCATAGCAGGTAATTAAGCCAAAAACAGCATCCTGGTAATGCAACTATCCTGCTCCTACAGCCAGCTTAAACCTAACCTATGTAACACACTACTCTTCAGGCTTGCTGTAGGAGGCTCAGGCCGAAGGACTCACTTCCTTTAATCAAAGCTATCATTAGTAAGTCTACAGCATTTTCCAACTTAACTGCCTAGGAGCAGTAGCCTAAACAAGATATAAGCATGAGGTTACAAAACCACCACATGCTGTACTCTTATGGGGAGTAAGAGGTATCTGTTGCATTTGCTCATTGGGGTGGACTAACTGGCATCTACTGAAGATTAAAAGGACCAAATAGCTGTGTGTTGCAGTGCGATGTCAGCATCTGCCCCAGAAGGTCCCTTCCCCCGGAAGGTCCCTTCCACAGGTGTGTGTGTATCCCCTCCTCCCTCCACCCTGGCTCCTGCTAAGGACTGTCTGTCAATCTTAAAGGGCGTCGTGTGATTGGGCAGATTCAAAAGATGCCTTAGACCCTAGGGGGCATTGGGCAATCCAGGTATCCCTTTGTCCCTGGAACCTCCTCTCCCTTACCTGGATTGGTGGGCTTGCTACCTCTCCCCTCCCCCTCTCCCCCAGGTTAAAAGGGTGCCAATGCCATGTGGTCAGTCAGTTAGTTGGGAGACATCAGGGAAGCATGTTTAAGGTCTGTTTAGAGTTCTGCAGGGAGTTACGGATTCAGAAGCCTGCGGGCCAGAATAAAAACCTGCGGATACAACTCTCCTTGAGGATTCACTCCTTCTTCCTCCACCATTCGCCTCGAGTCTCTCTGGCAGAAACCAACACTACGCCCAGAGCCTGGCAAGCTTGGACTCATGGCCACATGAGCTAGCTAATATCTTCTGGGGTACAGACGCTCCAATTGCTGTTATTAGGCTCACACACAGAGGCCAGACAAGCCAGGGCACGTCCCACCGGTAATATTGGTATTATTTCCAATAGCTGCGAACCTCAATACTATGAAATCCAAGGCCATATGGTTCAGGGCTAATGCCGTTCTTGAGATGACAAATTTATCATTAGAAAAGCATGAGGAAGAGAACCTGGGAAAACTAGGTGATCACTGAATGAAAATAAGCAGCCAGTGTCATAGGGCAACACGAAGGAAATTAAACCCTATGGGGTCTTAATCATGTATCAGTGAGATCTCTCTCAAACATCAATCTCCAATTTCACCTGTTCAAGAAAGAATCATTAAAACACCTATGGTAACGTGTTGTAAAAATTCCAGTGTAGAAATGGACCGCTGGTGAGTAAGAATACTTTGAGGAAGAGGCCAGAATGCACTGGTCACCACTGCAACAACCTCGAAGGAACACATGCAGCTGAAGTCCAGCTGTGAGACCACCAGTATACTGTCCTGCACTGTGTGGACAAGCCTTGCTTTCTAAAGGCTTCACTTCCAAGAAGTACCAACACAGACACATGGTCACGAAAACCATCATTCTTTGCATGCACATTAGTACCAGACTGACTACTCGCATCACTGGATTGGTTTACGAGACAGAGTTTCCTTCTGGGCACAAGAGTCAGGTATTGCAAACGTGTAGGCACCAGCGAGACTTCAAACCTCCAAAACATTGCAACACGCCTCTATTTTCTCTTGGCAATTCTTTTCCTAAAGCAAGCATAATACATTTCTTTCTGTTGGCTTATGCCCACCTTTACCTGTGGAGGTATGTTTGTGCAGAGAGAGAAAAGACTTCATGGCAGCTGGTGTGGAAAAAAACATTTAGCTTTTCTTTGTTAAAGAAGTCCATTAAAATTATCCCAAAGGTGAGCATTCTGTGCTACTACTGAAAGATTGTTGCACCAGGATTTCAAACCCAGTGTTATCATTATGAAAAGAAATTCCAGACAGCTAGCAAAAACACAGCTTAACCAAGCAGGGTTTCTTTTATTCATGGCTGCAAAAACAATAATGGAGAAAATGAAAATAACCCCAAAGTCAATCTTCTGCATGTTGTGAGAGTCTCTTCTTTTTTCCAAAGTTAGTAAAAGATTCAATAAATCCAGTAATTAAAAAAAAAAGACTTGCTTATAATTACTACAGTATTAAAGAGATATAGTTCATTTTGTATGGTTTGAAATTTTGACATCATTCCTGGCTTCAGTATCTTACCCAATTAAGAAGCCCCTGGAAGAGCGAGAATGACAAGAGCCACTAGACGTGTCATAACACAGGGTGAAGGGAAGAAGTGCTGGAAGTGGAGGCTTTTCAACATAAGCATAGGAAATTGTGCTGCACAATGAGTGCAGAATATGTTTTTTTCTCTTCTCCCCTACAGCCTCCACCTCCTGCCCTGCTCCTCATGACATACACACACATTTTACTGCCTAAGAGCCAGCAAAAAAGGGTGTGTTCTTTCGTGTTTATAGCCTCGACTAACAGAATTGCTCTAAATAACATTTTGATCTTGTAAGGTCATGCAGAGTGCTATACCTTTCCTTTAATGATTCAGGTCTGGACGAAGCATTTCCCAGAATTGAGATGGTAATGAAGTCATTAGTTTGTCCCTACTTGAAGCTCTGGCTAGGAAAGGGAATTCTATGGGTAAAGTCTGAGAGGGTCTTTTTCATAAAGCTCATACCCAGCTGAGCTGTAACACCTGTTACATTTTCCCAGGAGCCTGAGCTGTAGAGCATTTCCAATCTATTTGCTCTTCTTCTCCTACAGCACATTGACAAAAGCTGGGGGAATGGGTTTTCTAAGGGAGTGCTAATTGAAAAAAAAAAATCTACGCCTGGTGCAAATGTTAAATCACATCCTAGCTAAGATAGTGATGATTATTTCCTTGTCTTTGAAAATATAAGCCATTCCAGACTGCATTTAAATTAAAAATACACATTTGAAATAGGTTCTTTAATAATTCCTCACCTTTTATGTATGATATAAAGGATGAAGAATTACTCCAAAAAAACCCCACTACTGAAAACAGGCCCTTATGCTAAGTTTTTGATACTAAAATACAGTCACTGCTCAGTAGAGAAACACAGCACTAAGCACATATCAATAAATATATAACGAACAATTACATATTCATTATTACAAATAATATTTCATGGAGAAAGAGTTTTAAAATATGGTTTCTCAAGCAAAGGGAACAATAAGCCTGGATATTCAAGTTCCACCACTGAGTATCTGTGTTAGATAGATCTACAAGTTAGACTCAAAATTTATATACACTTAGCAACCAGCAAATGTATCTTGTTTTGCCACTAGTACCCTCTCAGACCTCCCTCCAAAGTAAGCCATATATAAATTGTGTTTTAGAGAGCAGACCCAGGTGTTCCAACACATTTGGGTCTTGCCAGCTAATTAGCACACATGCACGCACACAGAGTAATAGAGCATTAGAAAGGAAAGTGGTAAGAGACATTCTTTGACTAAGGAATTTGTTCCCTCTACCAGATTGAAATAATGCAGCCTTACTGAGCACCTGAATATGCCACAAAAACCAGCTTTTCTATGTTGTGAAGGTATGGCCTGGTAGGGGCACACGCTTCTCCTTTTGCTGCAGACCTATGTGGCTGTTGCTATGAGCACTAAGACTTTTTAGTCAGAGACAGAATGAAATTCTGAAAAAATGTCTGAGAGTATATCCAGCATCCTAAACATAACACTGAGGCTTCAGTACACCTATTACTGGAGTCATAATATTCTGTTCCATTGCACTTTTTTCCTCACTTTTATCTCTGAAAAGCAGTTCTGAAAAACCTGTAAAAATGACTGGGGCTTTCAAGTTGGGATTTTTTTATTGTTTGGCATTTTTGGAAGATAGATATTTTTTGGTCAGTTTTGTTTGATTTTTTTTTTTTAATTGCTACAACATATTGCACAAATGTATAAACAAATGGAATGTGGTATTGAAATTCTTGAGCATCTTCCCAATACGTAGGAAGTCCATATCCAAGAAAGAAGAGGCATACCACTAAAGAATAAAATTAATCTTGCATTTTTAATAAAACAGAGGGTGTAAGTCAAGAAAAAATACTACCCATCCTCATCTTTATGATTGATATGATAAAATATCACACTAGAAACAAGTGAAGCATTTATTATGAAAAGTTAGAGATTTTATTGTACTTTTGCCCCAGAAACATTAAGCCAAGCTATTACTGATTTTCTTTTAGGATTAAAAATCTTCATGAACTATCTGGAAAGCAAGGAATTATTACAGACTAACTTCTGATCATTTTCCTGGCAGAAAACAGCATGCTTACCTTTCTGATTTGCTGAGTCTATTCTACACAGCCAAGAGAAGTGACTTTGCTGCCAGGTTTTATCACAAAGCCCTGTTATTTTCCCAGTAAAATAAAGTAGAACTGTTTTCTGACGATGTTTACGTCCCCAAAATCATTGGCTATAATGACACTATATAACCTACTTGTACTTTATTTTGCCTCTGCTTTTGGTCAGCCTCAGCCAGGCAGTGGATCGTGCCATATCAGAGAGTCATAGCAACTTTAAAGCTGGAAAAACCTCTAAGATGAGGGTGGATGGATTGAGTCCAACCTTAACTCCACACTGCCGTGTTCAGGACTATATCACGGCCTCGTGTGCCACATTTACAGATCTTTTGAACACTTCCAGGGATGGTGATTCCATGACTTCCCTGGACAGTTGGTTCCAATGCCTCAACATCCTTTCATTGAACAATGTTTTCTTAATATCCAATCAAAAACATCACCACAGTGAAGGAACAGTCTGTAGGCAAGCAGAAGACATCATCTTCGCACTCAGTCCCAATTCTGAGCACATCAAAACAGCAGCTTAAACTTTTCCCTTGTAAACTCAGCCTTAGTTTTTCACTGCAATGTGAAAGTTTGCGATTTGATGCACCTGAAACACACCTACACCCCCATTTTAGCCATTTCTCAGCAGCTACATCTCTCTTATTCACTGCTTTCATAATTATCTTTTTCACTTCCTTCCAAACTGCCCCTTTATTCAGCAAACTGCCCCTTTTTCTTTGGACTTCTAGTTGCAACTTTCTCCATACTTACAGATGAGCTGGCCGTGGCCTGTCAAAAGGGCAGAACTAGAAACCTGGAATTCAGATACTTTATCTGTACCCTGGAATTCTAAGAGAAGTAGAAAACTGATTCATTTCAGCTTCACACTTGGCACAATTTGCTTTCTCCCTGTGTCAAACTGTGAAGTAAGAGTGAAATATTGGAAACAACAAAAAAATCTCCTTCAGAATCTCTTCTCTGCCTACAGAGGGTGAGCAGTAGCAGTCCAGCAAAGGCTGGAGCACTGTCCCACATGCTCTGCTACTCAGGCAGGAGCATGAAATGAAAGGTATAATTCAATGGAACTGGGGCTGGCTGTGGCATAAACAGTCTGTAAATCTGACTATATGTTTGAATATGTCAAGAACTACCACAATAAAAACTATGTATAAGCAAGGACGTGAAATGGAAGTTAAATAATTGGGTTTGAGAAAAAAAAAAAATCACAAACATTTTACAGTCTTGTTTAATTACTCTGTCTTCTTATAGAACAATTCTGCCTATAGCCTCTCTTCTCCCAAATAATAATTCTGCCTTTGAACTAACCTAACAAATTGCTACAATTATCAAGTCATCATAAACACCTCAGTGCTTTAACAAATTTACTGACACCTGCCAATCCAAAGCTGTATTTCAGATCAAGGCAATATTGGTCACTTGCTGTATACATCCAGAATGAAGAACACATGCAAAATACACCAACATCAAAATCCAAGGAAACTAATGTAAAAAACTCTGAAATTTTTTTAATGAGTAATACATTTTAATTACTGCAAGTTTTCCTACATTTAAAGCTTTAATATATAAATTTTTCTTTTTTGTTTTAAAGCAAAAAGCTTGGACTCTGTCACCAATGTGCTGACACTTCAAGAGCAAAGGAAAGAGAGGAAAGGTACCAGTTGTTCTGATATTCATCCCAAAGATCAAAATAAAAGAAGAACTACAGAACATGGCAGAGATTTAAAGCTGAAATTAAATATCCTTTGAACATTCCAAAATAAATTTGTTTTGAGTAAGTTTACAGCCTTTGAAATATCTAATACAGAGCTGCACATTTTCATCATTTCCCCACCCTCTCTCTGCCATTCAATGTGCACAGCTAAGAAAAAAGAGAAGAATGGAAAGGAACTCAAGCCTGACTGCTGTTCACACTTTAACTTGTATGTTATGTACACAGCATTTTACTGTGAACTGACTTGGAACAGAGCTTGTGTGAAATTTTCTTACTAAACTCACATTTTTCATTTCAACAAAACACAGTCACTCAGAAGATATCACATGTCCAGATGCCATTTGTCACTGGTGGTCTTTCTGCCCACTCCAATCTTATTAAAGCCTAGGAATTAGGAAACTCAGTCGGGGTACGTACCCATATTCAAGCCCCCAGCCCAGCTGGCTGTTTCACAGCAACAAGACCATCTAACCACCAAGTATCTCCCCTTTCAAGTGCTCTTGTTGGAGCTGTTATAGCTTGTATTCCTAACAGGCAATAAACCACCAAAAAGGAAAAAAAAAAAAAAAAAGCTAAACAAGTGGTCATCTTGGTCACTTCTCTGGGGTTTTGGAAGGCAATAAACACCAGTCACATAGCCTAAGCCAATATCCTGATCATGGACTCCCCTGCAGGGTTGTGCTTCCTCCATCCTACCTCAAGTGAAAGGATTTGATACAAAAGTTCAGTACATTCAAGGCAGAGAGGTAGAGGCCCACAGATGCTGGTTTTGCAAGAGAGAGTATAAAGTCAAAGGGAATTCAACAACACTTCACCCACTTCAGTGTCCTTGAAAAATCCTCAGAAGTGCTGATCCTTATGTGTCTTGAGAACTATGCCCAAGTGCCTTGTATGGGTTCTGTAAACAAGAGACAGAGAAGCGCCTCACAGGCAAAGTAGAGAAGACAGCAAGCAGATTCTCCAAGGCAACCTGTTCAGTGTTTACTGACAGCAAAGCATTGCCACATGGCATTTTCTCAAAGCGGTAGGTGTCTCAGATTCTGGGAATGACATTCCCGGGAACTCTTCCCATGTTTGCTCCTTTGAACAGTATTATAAAGCTCCATATATAAGACTTTATGTTAAAGCAATTGTATGGCATATTTGCTTCTCAAATTTTATATCACAATCACAGGATTATTCTGCCTCTTAAGTGAAGTGTTTACTATGAAAAAATAGTTAAAGACAGGATGAGATAATATTTATGCGCTAAAGAAATCTACCTCGTTCAAAAGCTTCCTCAAGTTTATTACTGATGCACTAGTAAAAATACATATATATTTCAATATACATATATTGAAAACAACAAAACCAAAACAAACATATAAGCTGAAACTTAAGTCACGAGACCCAACAGCATATGCTACCTTTTGTAACAGATGCATAATCTTTAGCTGTGACTGCACATTATTATTACACCAATGACAGATTTGATTCAAGTCTTTATACCACTTACTTTTGAGGTCTTTACTGCTACTGTGGGCTACTATCCTTCAATTGTGCTGACTCAAGTGTTTATCCAACTATATTCTTGATAGGATTCTCTCAATATTATTAATAATTTTTAGAACACCAAAGAAATAATTTCAAAAACATACGAAATTGCAGGGTATTAAAAAAAAAAACCAAACCCTACAGATGATTTTAACAGATCTTCTGTAAAGTATTACAGTGCAAATATTCAAATTGTGCAACAGAGAGAAAGCACATTCTAGAAGTGAATAAAGGTTAGCAGTACCATGTTGTTCAATATCTACATTGTATCTGCTCCTCAAAATCATGGTCACAGAATCATAGCCTTGATATCATAAGTCCCTTGTTTTCTCCTCCCGATCAGTGATCACCATGCACTCTTTCCCAACAAATTTGTCCCTACAGGAGCTGTGAATCCCTCTCCTAGCTTTAGCACTGTTATTTGAACATGCCAGTTCTCACAGAGCTCTTTAATGTACCACTTTCCAAACATTGATTCATGTACAGTCTTATACTATCTCACCATCAAATAACTGAAGTAGTAAATTACTTTTTTTTTTTTGTTAATTTGTCATGTTTTGGGAGGTTTAGGCTGGATATTAGGAAAAATTTCGCCACTGAAAGAGTGGTTCAACTTTGGAACAGGCTGCCAAGAGAAGTGGAGTAGTCACCATCCCTGGAAATGTTCAAGAAACAAGTCTACATGGCATTTCATGATATGGTATAGAGGTTATGGTGGGACTTAGTTGAAGGTTGGACTTAATGACCTTGGAAGTCTTTTCCAACCTGAAAGATTCTACATTCCCCAAGATCAGTTTGAACGGTTTGCCTAAGGGTGATCATAGCTCCTCCAAATGCCTTGTTGACTACAAGCTCTGTACACTACAGCATTCTACATTCTACACACAGCATTCCCACATTTTGTAAATTGCTGGAAGATCTCATTTTTCATTGGTCTTGAAGGTTGGGGTTTGGGATTTTTGTTTGTTTTAAAGTGTACTGTTAAATGTGACTTGCAACATAACCTCCCAACACCACAAGGTAGGCCAGAGTCAGGTGCTACTCAGTTGCTTCCAGAAATCACAGTGCAAAGAGTGACTCTGGTTATGGTGAGAAGAGTGCTTCACCTGATGAATATACATGCAATGACACTGAAGATAGAGAGAGAAGACAAATAAACAACATCTTTGAAACTGATAATGATACCAAGGAAGAGCTGGAACAGACATTAGAAGTAGATAATAGAGATGCATCATGTTATCATGAAATTACAAGACAAGCATTCATCTCTGCTGGGACACTGCTTCTCAATGTTTTGGTGATGGCTGCCTACTTCTTCAACCATTTCTGGGTGAGAAGAAAACCAGACAATTGCTTACCAATTCTGGGTAAGAAGAGAAACTGAGCTCCGCTTACCAGTCCTCCTAGACTGCTGAATAAACAAAAGAGAAATAGTGATCAGAGGCAGCTGGCTCCACCTCAAAGATATCTAAAAGGGAAATTGGGGTGGACAGAACAACGTTCCAGTGGGAAAGTTTATTAACATTTTGGACTGAAAAAAAACAAATCTAAAAGATGCTGTACACCATCACTCTCTTCAACAAATGATATAATAAGAGGGGAAAATGAAGAAGACCGGTGTGTCATAAGGTAAGAGACTTCTGGAGCAGGAAAGGCAGGTCAGTGTCACATCCAAAATTACAGAAACACTTTTGGTGGGAGATAAGTGACTCTATTCTGACAGCAAATACATGTGCCATCAGACAACACTGTGGGGCTTACTTCCTGCTATCAGTTATCAAACGTGTCTAACCCCAGTAGTGACAAAGGACAGGACAAGAGTTGAAATGGGTACCCTAAACTGGAAAGAGGTCACAGGTAACTACTTATGCAGTTTCCCAATGGATCAATCTCCTGGAAATCACTGAACTGAAACTGGATATTTCTGAAAGATACTCAATTAGTCTACAGCTACAGGCTCTGAACTGTAATTGCTAGGAGTAATTCAAAATCCTTTGTTGAAAAGGTAATTGGATGAAGAGTTATCAAAGCAGTCTGTTCTTGCCTTAAGAAGGCAAGGTCCTTCCAGTCCTCCTTACCTCTTGCCACATGAACAGTATCAGAGGGAAAAGACATCTCACATTATAGGAATAAGCATGAATTCACCGCAGATATTGTGAGGCCCTATGCAAAAGCACAGAATTGGGAAGCACTTGTAACGTGTCTGAGGAACGAAGGATTCAGCACTATCTCAACTTTCAGAGGAGGTAAAAGATGGAGAAAGTGGGGGAGGGGAAGAAGACCAAAATCCCTCGTGTGATATGGTAAATCCTCAGATTACAAGACATGGGGGCAGGGAAGAGTTTAGGCAGCAAGCTGACAGAACAGCCCTTCCACCCCCTTGCTAGACTAATTCTCCATGAGGATATTCAGCTTCAGTTTACATATGTTATCAGGTCAGCTTTCTATGCAATCTAAACAATAAAATACATGCAGGAGAGGTGGGCAAACTGAATGCATTCTAATTTATCACATAAAGCAGGGACAGCCTAATTCATGTACTATTCCTACCCTCATTTACACAGGTAAGGAAGAGCAAAAGGGAGGAAAAACTCTTAGGAGGGATGGTATGGGGGGGCAGTGGGAAAAGCCTTTTTATTTTGCTAAAGGACCCCAGGGAAGGGCCCCTGAAGCAGAGGCCCTGCTTTTACAAATGCTTCCCTTTCCTTACACGGTTCCTTTAATACAAGCAAAAATTTCAAATTCCTCATTTGTTTAGCCTGAAATCCCTTGCACATTTCCCACAAACTACTTCCTTTTCTCTCTTTTTAGCTGGACTCCCTCTCTTTTTAATGAAGAGAAGTTCAGAGAGTTTTTCCCATGAATAGATGGCGGGCACCTGGGAGTTATGAATTTTAAAGTGATCATTTTCTTTCAACCCCGCTGGACAATGGGGATCTCCTTTTGACTCACTTTCACAGCTTTGAGAGGCTCTCAGATCAGCCACATTCCAATCAGACTGGAGTCAGATCAGAGCCAGGCTGGACTGCATCAAGGTCTCTCGCACAGAAAGACAAGGAGCAGATGGCCAACACTGAGCTCTCCTCCCCTTTTCAGAGTGCAATGGAAGGCAATGTGGGAAAGCGTTCCCCCAGCATTGCCTATTGATTTCTGAATAGGACCACCACATGCCACCAGCCTGTAGGTATGAACCTCTGTTAACAGATGGTGAGATCATTATGAGCAATTAATTCCTTTAATGTATCAGTGGGAACATGTTGGAAAGGGTGATGCAAGCACAGACTGAATAGTGAACTTCTCATTCCTCGGGGAGAGCTGCGGCTATATCACTGAAGGATGGGAACAGTCTTTCAAGACCCTGTGCATACTGAGAACCAGAGTTAGCCATTTGGTCCACAGACACAAGGCATGGTTTTTATTAACTAATCATCCCTCCCTAAATGATATTAACAACAGATTTCTTTCTAGGTCATTTTTGGAGAGACAAACAAATCAAAACAATGGGGAAAAAATCTCCAACTATCAACACAGCAGGAACACGGGGAATTCGGTCGTAAAGACAAGGAGGGAATATCGCTACCAAACTTTTTGTTACATAAAAAGTGATTTAGGCTGGCTATAAATTAAAAAGGAGACAGGCTATTTTGAACGCAACTATGTGTATATAAATAAATGCGAAGAATTTGCAATAGGTCTTAGCACTGAAAATAGAAGCATGCAAAATAAGCCCTTAGCAGGCTTGTCAGAAAATAACTATGAAAGTAGCTCACAAGTAAGTTATAGATGGTACAATATGAATATAGATATCATATTGAAATGCAGAGAAATCCACAGAAAATGCTGCATATTTACTGCTATTCATTGTGATCTCAGTAAATTAAAATTCACTGTGCTAATAACAACTGTAAGAGTAGGACATTCCCGCATCATCTGCTTTACATGCATTTATATGACAGGCTTTGTTGTGGTGGTTCTTTTTTTTTTCCTTCATTTTAAAGACAGAAGGAAAAACTGAAAGCACAATATAGATGGCTAGTTAGCTCTTGGTCTTAAAGATGACAGCAGAACGTGAACAGGAAATACAGGCAACTATTCACTTATTCATATTTAAATGACACTTTTTGCTTGTAATTAAGACACTCAAGTCGTGCCTCTGTTCATGAAATTTACATAACTGTACAATAGCTTGCCTAAGTGAACAGCAAATGGTAGTTAACCTTGAAGTGTATTATCTTAATTGAATAAATCTGGCTATAGTTCAATAAATTTAAACAGAAATATATCTTTAAAATACTAAAATAATTTTTAAAAATGCATTTGCTTTCACATCTTAAGATGGCTTGCTGCTTTTCTTCTCGATTTTTATTTCTGCTGTAACATTGGTCCTTTAAAAAAAAAAGAAACCATTGCAGAACAACAAAGACATTGATACATGCTTCCTGTTTTCTCCTTATTGTTCATGGTTTGAGTCAGCGTCACATTCTGGAAAGCCTTGATAAGAATATCAGAATATTGAATCAAAATGTATAACTTTCCTGTTTGAGATAGTCCCTTACCTGCTTTCCCTGTCCCTATTGGACTTGTGTTCTTCCCCTCCCCCACCACATACCAGCTGAGTATCTCATCACACAGTGAGAAACCTAGGTGGGAGAATACAGATTTTTGCATAGGTTAAATAGAAGAGCCACATTCCACCACTTTCCCATTTAAATCAGATTTACATGGGGTGTAAATCCCCTCAGAATAGAGCCATTCACTAAGAGCTCAGAATGATCCCGTCACAACACTGATTACATTAAATCAGTAGCAATCATGTTTCCTGGATTATGTAGTTACAGCAAGAGAAACTGTGCCACGTATTTATATTTGTGTGAAATAAGTTAATGAGAAGCCACCTGTGCCTTGTATCAGTTTACAAGGAAAAGCAGAAGAACACAGGTGTTTCAGAAATATTGCTGTGTATTTTTACATGAATTTGCAAACACTAAAAATGAACATATTGTTACTAAATTCAGTGACATACGCATCTTGAGGGACAATATTTTGGATTTTGTTTGGGCTGTCTTGTGATTCTTACAGAATTATAAAAGGCTGGTATCATGGCCATCAGCAAGAGCCATAATTTGGGCTTTTCTCGCTCCCCCAATGTTCACCATTGTACCCTATGCAGCACTGACTGTACATGCTCAGCTCTTATCCACGTTGCTGGTGAGAAGCATTCACACTGTGAATTACCATTTTTCCCAGCATCTAGCGCTACTCAAAAGACAGCACAACAATACACTAGAAATGCCTTTGTCTGTTAAAACATTATTCTTCATCACTACATGAAAAACAAATTGTCTTTGTATAGAGGAAGAGTGGCACACAGTAGCTCTGGGAGCCGGGAGAAGGAATTTGTATCAGTAGCTGATCACTTCATGGAAACACAAGCCAAGACTCTTCCTCAGTAGGCAGACACATTGAGGTTTTGAACAAAATTTTGGCTGTACCTTTTTGTGTAATTAATTGTACTAGAATGACTCCAAGAAGATCATTTGGTTTTGCCCTTAAGAAGACCATCCAAGGTTTTGGTTTTTGGCTTGAGGTTTGGAGGGGAAGAGAGTGCATTAACAAGACGTGCTTAATCTCTTGACTTGATGCACCACATCCAAAATGAAAGCAAATCAGAAAACCTCATCTTTCATCAGGATCAATTTGGGAAGATAATAATCAAATGATGAATCATGAAAATTTAAGACCAGCTTTCATTTTTGCAACACAGTTGAACAACTGTACTCAAAATTGATGTATTCTAACAAGGTCACTACAAATAGGTCTAGAAATTAGCAAGTAATGGGACAAATATCCTTCAAAGACTATTCTCAATTTCCCCTATATTTTCTTTTGCCTTCAAATGGAAAAGTAAAAATCAGTATGCACAAAAAGGTTCTGTTACAAAAGTCTTAAAGCAAATACTTAAAGGACTAGAGAGGGATGCAGCATGTTACAATAGTTCCAGATGATGATGGATTGCAAGAGGAAAAGGAAACTCAGCCAGCGATTCAAAAATTACTCATTCTAGGACAGGAATATACTGACTTCCTTTCTCTCCAAAAATGCAGGTAATAAAAATCTGCTCATTTTTGCTCCTGACAAAGATTATAATTGTAGTTTGCAACCAAGATAGCTAGAATCATTAGTCCTCCCCCAACAAACTGAAGTGGCTCAGTCTGTCTTGGCACAGTCACATGTGTTTAGTCTAGATAAATCATACTTTAGAGGCTTATGAAATTCAGCTATTTGAGAATACTCCTAGCAATTCTACACACTCACTGGACTGGTTTGCTGGCACAAGGAGAACTGTACTTTATAACCTTTGAGCAGAGGCTGAGTAGGAGAACTCCAGTGGGCATCTGCCCACAGGACCTGCATTCCTTTGCGGTCAAAGATGGATTTGGATGTGATTTCTCAGGTTTGAGAGTTCTTTCCCAAACGCTGGTGGCTTACTGTTCAGTACTTATCTATACAGACAGCTTTCACTTTCCAAAATTGACACATTTTCTAGGAGCTCCCCATAAAGTCACAACACCACCTGCTGAAATTCAAGCTGCTCCTTAGGTTGTTGTCCATGCATTTCTCATACTAACAATTTATGAATATTTTATTAATTTTTAGGGAAGCAAAAAATTATATCCTGGATGACTTAAAAATAAATATTTAATATATATTTTAAATTTCCATAGTGGTTTAATTACCTTCCTTAATAACAGTTTCTCTTCTCTCTTTACTAAAATGTAGGTTATTTTTAATTACCCTGTCTGTAACAGCACTTTTCCATTACATGGGCACAGACATGACATAAAATTAGGACTATGAATTACTTTCAATTAAGGAAAGTGAATCAGTTTGAATCTGAAAGCAGAGAACATTCTGGCAGTGGCAGTTGTGTAGATGGGGAGGCACTTCAGCAAGCTCCAGGATGTCTGAGCATTTGATTCTGGAGACAAACCACTTCTATTGCCAAGAGCTAACCCTGGTCAAGGCACAGTGTGGTGTCCACAGAACTAAAAAACTGACACAGGACAACTTATCAATATGCCTCCTCACAATTTCACTCCTTTTAGAAGTGCTGGACAGTTTTTGGCACAACAGAGATACAAACTGAGCTTTGTTGCAAGCACACCAGTCCCAGTCTGCTGTTTCATTAGAGTAACTGACTTCAGTCAGATTACATAGGTTCTTCCAGGGAACACTGCATTACCACTTTCACCAATAATTTCAAATGGAAAATAAGTAGGACAGTGAAGTCGTGGTTCAAATTTGTATTACTTGCATTTTTTAAAATAAGCTTGCAAGAGTGGATAGCTACTTCAACTTAAACAGTCACATATAAATCAAGTTGTAGCAGCATTCAGCACCAAAACCCTTGGCAACAGAATGATCTGTTGCTTGCATACCACACACATTAAGTACTTGCAAGAGCTCTAAGGTTTTGTTCATTTCTAACAGCATGTAAAAACCTTGTCTATAGCCACTATCATCAGCCAGCAGTTCAATTTGATTGGAACCAGTCTGTAGAAGATGAGGAGGCAAAGAAATAGGAGGTATGAGGAAAAATCAAATTCCTCAAGCTCTGAATGCAATACAGCTGTTCACAGCTTAATCTCTTCTCCAGAACCAGTTGAAACACACCTATCATAAACTGTAGGAAAGATGAAACTACCATCTGGAACACCTCATGTTCAGGAGTATTCACACAGGTATACATGTAAGAGCAAAATCTTCAAATGCCTAAGTTCTCCATAAAACACAAGCAGAAGCCAGATGATACACATTTAAGTGAGATTAAGGTGTGGGGCTTCTGGGGAGAAAGGAAAGTTTGTGGGTTTGGGGGGTATTTCGGGTTTTTGTTTGTTTTTAATTCTGAAAGTTTTCTTGGTCAGGACACTTGGTCAGGACACTGACCTCTAAAAATTAGCTTCTATTGCCAACACTAATATTTATGGACACAGACCTGGTTGAGTTCCCTACTTAAAAATGCAGAATGCTTCCACACAAGAATGAAGGTAATTTGGCAGCTTCCTTATGTCTTACTATGTTCCAAGTCTATGAAACGTTACATTTGGTGGATTCAGAATCTCTTTGTCCCAAAGGACAAGTCTCAAGGTAACAGGGCTTCAGGACTTCATCACTGACCTGTTTTATCTGAGAGGTAAACTTCCAACCTTTCTATCAGTAAGGTAGATTCATAGCCTGGTTAGCAACCCATTTTATAAAACCAGTTTAGTCACTTCCTTCAGTGCATGTATTTGACCTGTAAGCGTATTTTTAGGTCAAGGGTCTTGATAGCTATCCTCAATCCCAGCATTTTTTTAACTATACACTAGTCATTTAACTGCCTATTTCCAATTCCCAGAAAGCACCCCTGCAAAGCAGCTGGAGTTTTCTCAAGCCACTGGAATAGCTCCTTCAACAGAGAAACAGCAGCTTTCAGCTAGAGAGGAAGAAAGGAAATCAAAAGCCAAATCACAGCGTGCTGCAACCTGCCACCATGGTCTCATCAGAGTAGCATTAACAATTCCAAAGTTTTTTTTCCTTTCCAAGCTTGTCCTGCATGGATGGCAAATAGCATGCAAACTTTGTCTTACCTTTCTCATAGAAGCAGCACCCTATGAGCAGCACACCCAAGCATGCTTTTTTCACTACTCACTTTCAGAACACCTAAAGATGTTAATTTCATTTTTATCACGGGGCACTGTGTATATATATTTATATATTATGGGGCTGTTACTCTCCAGTCTCTTTCATACTGCCTCTCTGTACATTTGTGCTTGAAGATACCAATTCTTTAAAAAAAAAAAATTGGAAGCTACCCTGTTGACTAGAGTTCAAAAATATACAAGCCCATTTCTCAAAGAGACCCATTAATGCTCCTGTTAGACACAAAGAGAGCATTAGTGATGAAAATGCATTTGAAGTTTAAGCTGACTTCAGGGACCTAAAAAAGCTCCCAACACAGAAAGCAAGTTTCTGCGTGTCTTTGTAGTCCACAGTTGCCATGACACAGTCTACTGTGTCATGTTAGAAACATAGATAGCTATAAAACCAGCTACGCTATGCTGGCAAAGTGCCCTGTGAGCTCAGTGCTCAGGTTCCATCAGAGCATTATCTGTCATCCTCTGAAAGGCAATAAAAGTTTAGAGATGCTTAGTGGCATCTTCCCCAACTTGCATGAAAAGATGTCAAGCAAATACTGATGATAAAATGTATACTCTTACAGAAGTTAAATCATACCAGAAAGTTAAAATAAGGCTCTAATTACCTGAGCCTATTGCAATTTCTGTTGTTTGGTAAGTCATGGAGAAATCATAGCATCACTTGAACCAGTAGACATTTTAATAGTAACTTCAGGGTTCAAAATTCCCTTAAGATATAGTTGGTTTAATTTTAAAGAAAGCTACAGAATATGATTACCCAAGGACTGCAGGGCATTTAGACTCACAGGTATATACAAGTTCTTGGAACAGACACTTATGGACAGTAGTTTCATGCATCAAACCCAATACAGGTGCAGTACAAAAGGTATAAACCATGTTACTGTGTGAGAATTAACCCAATAGCTTTGATATTAATAGGAGTGTAACCCTCCTGGGAAACAATAGGTTTGATAAAAGCAGCCTTCATCAGAGCTCTTCAATAACATGTTGGTCATCTGACAACTGTTCTTCAGAACAGTCAGTTTCATCCAAATCTACTTCAGCAAAGGCATGGACAGTTGAAATAAAAATTTTTAAAAACTTTTTAAAAAAGAAGATTTTTGTCAGCCCTCTTCAGATTGTCAACATTCACACAGCATTGTTTCCAATTATAGCAAAGGGAAACATTGCAGGAGAACATCTCTCTGCCGAAGCCTATTACAGATCACGGTAGTTTCAGCCCAGCCTGAACTTAACCAGCCTGCCAAGAACCCCACAAGGCACTTTTGCTTTGTCACGTGAACAAAGTTCAAAGTCAGAAAGCAAGAGAGTTCACTCCTGACTGAGTTGGGAGGCATGTGAATGTGAGCTGCTGACACAACAGGCAGCAGAGAGTAAGAATTTCACCTTGTGGATGATTCAAGACTGTTGTCTTTATTTTCTTCCCACCCCCTCCTATATCCAAACACCCACCCCCCTCTGCAGGAACATTGGTTGTCCTTCCAAAATCTAAATTCAGTGCAGAGAGTCAAAAGAAAGACATGTCATATAGTCTGTAAGGGTCAAAAAATTCTCTACCTCTGAAATAAAATTTTCCAACTGTAAGTGTCAGATAGCAAAGGATTCTTTATCTTCATTGGCCACACAAGTACTTTTGTACATCTGAATTTGTCCAGTGTCAGCTGTTAGCTACTTGCTTGTTACGTTGCACACCATTATTCCATAATCCATTTAATCTGTCATTGCTCAGCGTTGCTGATTAAAGAGGCCAATCCCATATTTCTCCTCCATATTTTGTTCATTCATTCCCACTATCTCCATTTCATCAGTATTAACCAAATAACTGAGTAAGCTGAAAGCCAAATAATTGTTTGGTTTATGCAGGTTAGGAAACTCATCTGGCAACAAACTACCTCAGTTTCACCCAGGAAGCACAAAAATCAGAGCTGGCACAAGGGAGAGGCAAAAATAAGCAAATAGATGACAGTGGGAATGCCCTTTTCAGCAGACACATGGAATTATGGCAGATAAAACGGACCAGGGAACTACAGTACTAATCTGTGAAATTAATCAGTGTAACACCTCAGTTTGGGAAGGATGTAGAGAATTCTCTGTTAATAGAACACTAAATCAGGACTAGGTGTCCTAAACCATGCGCTTAGATCCTTCAAAAAGCACTGAGAAAACACCCGAGTAAAATACTCCAGTTTGTTACAAAGCAGTGATAACATTCTAATGATCTCTTCTGGCTTTTAAACCTATGCAATTTATGTGAGAACAGTATTACCCTTTTTCAAATACACCGGTATGTTAGAAATTTATCAACCCCCTAACAAATTATTTACATTTCTTAAGAAAGAATTTGCACTTCTTATCCATTAGTTTAATCCCTGCTATGAATATCTTAAGAACAGTTACTAGCCTTATGCATTAACTGGCAGACAATCGTCTTACTTCCTCAGTAAGGTGGGGCAGGGAGGAGGAAGAAAAGAGAGTATCTACAATTGTGGCATTGCTCTTTCATTTCCCAGTGCATACAAAATCCTAACCGAAGCCACAACTCCATTTTATCCCAACTTCACCACAGTATGAGCTTTTCACTAAATTAAAAGATTCTCAATACATGATGTATGGGGTCTGCATAAATACAGATAAGGCTTTAACATTTCTGCACCCAGTTTGATGGTAAAAGTAGGTGTGAGGGCTGCTTTATTTAAAAAACACAGATTTTCAGTCAAAAATGGTACTTAAACGTCTTTAGAATCCAATCAGTTTTTATATAGAACTTCACACTTCTTCCTGTACTGAGTTTTACTAAGATTCTTAAATATAGTATAATGAAAAGCTGATTAAATTGACAGGATTTACTGACATCTTGCCACCGAGGATGGAAAAGGGAATAAAAAAAAAAAAAATATCACGACTAAAGAAGAATGTTCTACAGGTTTTCACTGCCTCCTGCTGGCCTCAAGGCCAATGTTTTCACAGGCATATGGTGCCAGGGTACTTGCCATTCTTTTGCTCAGGTTGCCACCAAGACAGATTCTCACAATCAAGCCCAGAGAGAAAGAGTCACGCAGTGGACTTCCAGCTGCCAGGCTCAGCACTGAGCAATAAGCACCAAGGTGCAGTGCTCTTGATCTCACCTCCCAAGCACATGGCTGGGTGATCAAACAGGCCTTTGATCCAGCTGCTTTTGGCACGTCAAGTTCGAAAGCAGGATAAAGGCTGAAGAGCTACTCCCACGGCTCAGCACCCATTATCTAGTGGAGTTTCAGAGCTCCCGCTTTGCTCTGGTGCAGCCTCACAGTCTGGCATCCCTGGGCAGCCCCGGTCCCGCTCTCAACATGGGGCTTGAAGCGCCACCGAGGCATTGGCACAGTGGTGACATAACAGCCTGTTCTGGGCTGGTCCAGTTAGCCCAAGTACAGCATGGTATTGATGCTAGCAAAGCACAAATTCTCTCTGCTGAAATTTGCTCAACTCTGTGCACTATCCTGTGGTAACACACAACAAAAATTTGGGGAAAGAAAGTTTTTATTGCTCTCTCTTACACACACACCCTTCAATATGTATCCCACAGGCACTGTTGCTGTACAAGAAGATTCAAGTTTCTAAATTCCAAAGAATTCACAGCCAGCATTTAGCACACATCATCACAAGTGTTGGCTCTTAATGCTTCGTTTTGAAGGCCTCAAATGTTAAATTCTGCTATAAATCATCCCCTCTGGCAAACTTCAAACATCAATAGACTCCTCAAAAGGATCTGGTTAAGTTGTGGGTAGAGCATAAAGTTTTATTCAAACCACAAAGGCCTATAGGAAAAAGAGAATTGAAAATAAATAAATAAAACCCAACCAACAAAACCTTTAAAATAAATGCCTTTGCCACCTGCACATAAATCATAAGGAGTTCAGCAGGAATACCCAGTACTTCTTCACAAAACATATTCAGAATTGCAGTTCCAGTTTGAAAGTTCATGATGCCAAGGCCATTTGAAAGCTGTGCTTGAGTTATTCAGCTCATTTATTTTTAAACCATACAACTAGTTTGATGCTCAAGACACCCCTAAAAACCCTTAAAGAACCTGACTGCAAGAAGATATCTCCTGTCTATTACACATCCTAAGAAACACGTGGGGTGCCTCACAAGGAAAACTGAAAAAACAGAGTTTCTTCCTCACTATACAGCTTCACACCTGAACTTAGCCCTCCAGACAACAATTCTCTCTTTCACACTTCCGAACACCTTCCAGGTTCTCCAAGAAATGCCAAGTTCAGTCTTTGAATTTCTGAATAGTCATTAGGATCAGGGCAGACAGGGTATTTCCTTTCTTGATTCTGTGAAGTAAACTGCAGAACCTTCAGGATTTTAATATTTCTAACAAAAAGTGAAACTTCTGCCTTCCACAACCAGAGCTGTACCACCCCTCTTCCCATGATGGTCAACCAGGACTTTTGTGAGCAGTAACACAGCCAGAAGACCATTGGATCATTTATTTTCTTTTCCAGATCCTGCTTTCTCAAGTTGTAATACACCAAGTACCACCCTACTTCTAGTTCGAGTGCCATGGTTTTTGTTTGTGGGGTTTTTTAAAAATGAAAGAACAAGACCTAGAGGAATGCCAACAGTTTTGCTAAAGCAGTTGTTGCTGTGAATACAATTTGCAGTACGTAGACTTCATTCTATGACCACTCACGAATTAGAGTGAAATATGAAACCAAATGTTACATTCTCACCTGAGGCTGGTGGGATGTAAATATTTTATATATAAGGGTATATATGCATGATTTAATGTGTAAGTCTGTGTATTACACAATTAGGTCTAGGGGTCTAAGTCATTTAACGTGCCTCCCTGACACCACAGTCATGAATTACTTCAAAACATTGAATAAAACTCATTGCTTTGGATCAGGACAATAGACTGACTATACACAAAACAAACACACGAGAACCTACTTAAGTCCTGCAGTGGTCACACACTATTATATACACCCAGAAAAAGGAGCTTCAGAAGCTGCTCTTGGCAAAAACAACTTTGTTGCCTGCATTCATAGGGCCTCTCATATTTGTTGATGATTATTATTAAGCATTTTATTTCTAAGCTCCAGTATCCTAAATAGATGATTTGTTTTCAAACCACTGAGATGAGTTAAATTCTGCTCTACTTATGCTCCCCCCCATCCTCCCTATACCTGAGAAAAATCAATGCAGTCCATTAAATTTATTTTTTAATAATTTCTGATTAATCATAAGCTAAATGTTATGATTTACAAAAGATCAAGCAGATCTCAAAGTTATATTTGAAACTACAGCAAGTGCTTGTTCTTTCCAAGAGCATCCCAGCAAACAGGGCTTATGAGGTATACTCCCACTAGTTATAAGTGTACAGGGGCTTCTTCTAAATATTAATATCTCACTTTTTCTTAAATATTTAGGGGGGGAAAAAATCTTTAAGTATTAGGCAAAATGCAGAAACTTCACGTCAAAAGATAATTCAATCAGGCTTGCTACTATGCAATCTATTTGCAGTATCTCTATAACTATGCAGCTGCAAGCATATGAGCCCTTACCAACACAAAGACAAAGATTGGGAAACCAAAAATGGAAGTCTGCTCTGAAATAAAGGGTTATACATACAGGATTTTTTTCCATCTCTGCTATGAGTTTTATCCAAAAGACAAAGATCCCTTATCTATCACAATCCTGCAGGAACAATATCCCCCGTGGCATGTGAGTATCTTCTCCAAGCACAAAGAGGAAATGGTCCAGAGAATTTCATTCATCTCAGTATCTTTAGCTGTCCAAAAGTCAGCATCTAATCTAAACTAGACATCTAGGCTGCCTCAACAGAGAGAGAGGCATCTCCAGACAGTGATTCATCTCACCAGGAAACTATTCCAGCTGGGGTGGGGGGAACAACCTGCAGAGGTACCTGGAGAGCATGATCATTCTTCCCTGACTAGGAAGGGGCCATCCTGATGAGCATTCCCAAACTCTTAAAGAGCATCACGGAATCACCACATGTCCATGTGGCTCTATGTCACAACACAAGGTGTTTACATCTGAGCAAGATTAAAACTAGGTACCTGAGGGGCTGACATCACCCCATCACAACAAAACACCACGCACCGGCACTATAAACCCCCCCAAGAGGTCACAGACCACACGGTATTCTAGCCATAGGTGGATTGTTGCTTTTTTGTAAGATAGCTTAGGACTGTTTATCTAGACCACAATCATCAGTGCAATTTCTGACACACAGGTTACAAAACCTTGTTCACAGAGCCTTGTAGAGCAGCAGAGTTCTCTGGTTGCTCGGTTATTTGGATTTCCAGCTGCAGAAGAGTATGAATACCATGGATTGCTGTTGGCTAATAAATGAGCCTCTCACCAGTCTTCAGAGACATTAAGAACCTGCAGCTGCCAGCACAGCTCTCTCCATCATCCTCCAGCCATCCAGCTGCAAAGAGACCTCCTGTTTAAGGTGCACTCTTCCTTTTCCACACCACATGCAGCAACCTGTGGCCTGAACTGATAGTTTTTCCTCCAATGAGCTCATTCCATATAAAGATCAGGATTTTTATTTCCTATCACAAAGAGCAATCAAGCAAGGAATTTGACATTCTGATCCATCTAACAAAAGATACATTATTCCCAAATATCTCCTTTCCATCCTGAAGCCTTATTACTGAAACTGCTGCTATGATCTGCAATTAGCAAATACCTGTATCTGCTGAGGAATTGCTTACACAAACTGTCCCAAACACAGGCAGCAAAAAGGAGGAGTGCTCTTAAGGACATTTAAATAAGACCACAATCATTGGGTAAACTTGCCCTCTCAGAAGGAAAGCAATGAAACATAAACCACAGGTCACAATTTAAAATTGGCATAGCTCAATAGCACCTGGAAGGCACCTGCCAAACTGAAGCTTTCATTTTCACCTACAGAAGAATGCAGATTTCACAGTGTGGAATTAATCCTTTACAACAGCATTTGGCTGCTGTTTGAGAGTCCAGCCTCTTAAAAGCCAGGAATCTCCACCATCTAGGAGGAATTGATACAACAAGGATTCTGACATCCTCCAAAGAGGATAAGATGGGGTTTCAGATCGATCTGAGGTGAAAAATGGGACTTTCATCAGGTTGCAATGTTGCTATTGCTAAAAATTTTCTTTCAGCAGCCTGCAGGTGACATGTTCCACAAGTACAGTTCTCAAACAAAAATATGGAAAAAGAAAAAAACCACAATTTTTTAAACATTTAGATCATGTTTCCAAGGGGTCCTTGAAGATCAAAGGCAGAAGTCAGATGCACCATCTGAACAGCAAGCTCAGTACAGGCTTCAAAGCTCAGAAAGCCAGAAGTTGCCTAACTGGAAGTTAAATTTGATTTATTCAGAAGCATTGGACTGGGAGGGGCACAGCAGCTTCTCTGTATTTCACAATGGAAACTCTTCTTTATTCATTTTGCCTAATTATATACTGACACTGGAAAATTACATTATGAGAGCAGTAACTTCTCTAAATAATTGTCACTCAAAGACATTCTGTAATGCTTTGTGATGTCTCCCAAAGCAGGCTATTCGAAGACTGGAGACAGTTTTGTGCCAGAACAATTGGTTCATATATGATTGAGGCATTTTGTTTTCTACAGCTTCACATTATAAAAGCAGCTGCAACACCTGTTGGCCTAAGACATCTCATGTGTGTTTCATTTATCTATTGGATCAGCCACTGGAAACCTCGCCTCAACACTAAAATTGAGATTACGAAAACTGGCCAGACTTAAGAGCATTTGTCTTGGGTTTGACTGGAGTTAACAGAATGTTTATCTAAGAAACCAGGCAAAAGTTGCATTTTAGGTCACAAGAGCTTGAGTCTTGTCTTGCAGTTTAACCATCAAACAGAACTAACACAGAGTCACGAGACTGCTTGGATCACTAGGGACTGGCCTTCAAGAGCTGGCCACACGATGTTCATGGTTCACCAGTCAGACAGGAGAAAAGCAGAAGGATGGGTGGGTTCATCTGAGAAAACATGGGTTTGAGGAATGAACACAGCCAGCCACTGAGGTCTCAAAGACTATTTAGTAATATAGCAATTAAATGATTTAACAAAGATGTTTCAAGCTTCACATGCTAGAGAAACTTTGACCTAGTCAAATTTTCAAGGCTATCCATCACTGGATATTCTGATGTATACTCTGAATGGAGGGATGAATGCAGAGCAAAGACCCTGAAATATCACCTGTATGTCTGAATACTCCGATTTTTCAAGATCAGCCCTTAATACTGGAAAGCATCAGGCAAGAATTTAAAGAATGGAAGAGTCAGCACCCTCAATCTTTCAAATCAACAAGAGACTTTCCATAGAATTACATCTAACAAGCCTTAGGATGCCTAGGTTCTAGTTAGTCACTCACTTTAATGTTTCTCTGGTAGCATGCAGTAGATTTTCTGACACGCACTATTATAGATAGCAACTACTCTGTCATGGCTGCCTTGAAACGTGTTTTCAAAGGAAAGGAGAAGTAAAAATCCTGCACCTACTCTTGTTTGTAATACTATCCTTCTGGGATGCTGTTATTCCAGATTTGAAGGTGAAGAAAGAATGCATCTGAAAGGTATTGTGGCAAAACAAAAGCACCGTCATTCAAAATCAAGTAAAGACACAGTTACTTGTTTTTACTAATGCTTATTACTCAGATTTAGACTCCTCCAAAAAATACTAGATAGGTGAACACTGCTATCCTCACTCACAGAGACAAAAGGATTTATTTGTGTCTGTACATACATAAAGCTTGTGTATAGGCATACACATATGCTCTTTTAGTAAGCCTCAACTTCTCTTAGAGTAAAATTTCCAGACCCTAATTATCACCTCAAGTATTTTTTTTTAAATGGTGCATGTAATGTTCTTGCCCAAGTCGATATTCTTATCTTTCCCTCATGAAATTATAAAACCTTTTTATCCCATGCTTCACATCACAATTCTCCTTGGTCCCTGTGACACAGAATGATGCTCCAGCGATACTCTGGGCATGGTGTGATAATGTATTGGCACAGGCCCTTGAAAGAAAAAAACAAAGCAGAGTAAGCATACTTTCTGTTTACTTGCATGGGAAGATTAGCTCAGTACTAGATCTTCTGGCTATGGTGACTAATTGTGGTTTGCTCATCTGTGCAGATTAGCTAAGGAAGTTCCTGGTAGGCACTATACATTGGAAAGTGCTTAACACCAAACATGAACTGAGATTATCCAAGTGTGATGTTTGATCCCATATGATCCCACACAGACTAAACTGCCAGCGACTTCAAACAGAAGTTTACCTCAATTGCATGTCTCTGGCCAATGCTTGTCCTCAAGCACAATTGTAAAACATGGTATAAGTGAAGCTGCAAAAGACATAGGCAAAAGATTAAGCCAATTCTACGAGTCTTTATTTGGTAACTTTTTTCTTTTTTTTTTGAAGATGATAAATGTGGTCCCACACATATAAGACAGAAAGAATAATCAAACTGCAGACTAAAATATTAGACATGCCCACACCTTTTTGCAGATAACTTACTGATACTCATTTCAGCCATTGCTCTCTTTGTGCAATATTCCCTGGTTTAATTACTGAGAATAGAAAACTTCTGATTATCCTGCATTAGGGGAATCACAGCAAAATGCAGCTGCTTTATGGTCAGTTTTCCATTTCTATCATCTCTCTGAGCATCTGTGCACAATGTTAGTGATTATGAGTTGTACCATTCATTCCCCAGCAGGAGAAACAGTGCCAGAAATTCTGCTGTGTGTTTTGCTTGGCAAAAAAATAGAAATCCTGCTGGAAAAAGAAAAGGGAATGAAAGCAGGGAAAAAAAAAAGGCAGGTACCTGAGTGTGTTGCATTTTTTTTGTCTGTTTTGTTTAGAATAAGTTTCCAAGTGCAAGCAGGTGAAAACAAGTCCTGCACAGTTCCAACATTATGACAGAACAATAGGAAGATTTAAGTGTGGCCATACACTGTGATATGGCCTGACTCTCACAAGCTGACAGACATTTCTGGTTAATTTTACTCTTTTTCCCAATCTTCAAAATAATTGAACGCTGGAGTAGAAATCAAAGAACCTATGTTTTTCCATCAGACTTACAGTTTTGAAAAGATCTGAGGATTCATTTTGAATTTATGTCAGAGAACTTCAAACAAAGAAATATTTTTGGACCACAGTGCCTAGCAATGAAACTACCTAGCGACAGATAATGGAAAAAATATCTTCTTCTTTTAAAATCAGAGTAAGGCAGTTAGCATGTAGCAGCTACTTATACTACCTTTTATAATAATTGGAAAGATGTTTCTGTAAAAACAGTATTGATTTTTTCCTGTTTTAGTAGATTTTAAGAAGGTTTTGGGGAAAGAAAATTTTCAGAGACACTATCTGGTCATTCATGACTTTACAAGTACTCTCTAATGCCTCCCTAAAAAAAATGACCCTTCTTCAATTTAAAAATGTAATGTAGCACATTATCTTTCTTAAAAATTGTGGTATGCTTGTTTTTATGCTTCCATTCAACCACATGGCAGCAATGGGACAGGAGGTTTCAAACCTGCACAACCTGACACCCTGTAATCTGCCGTCACAGGATCAGCGCAGTAAAAAAAAAAAAAAAAATTCTAATTGTTAAAAATTCTGCTCAATGGAATCCACCTCTGGTGCCATAGAAGGACAGTAAAGTCACCAGGGAGTGCCAGGTCAGCAGGGCCAGGCAGCAAACCCCGTGGGTATCAGGGTGCATAGCAAACCATGGTGCCCTGGTTTGTACCTGGATTTAAAGGAGCATTCACACAGGTTCAGAACAGGGCAGTTGAAATGACAGCATAAAGACACAATTGACTTCAGGCCTCCCCACAGGAAAAGCCTGGCCAGCCTCAAGGATAAGAGGACTCAGTGTTTAGTCTTTTTAATTAGCTGGTTTTCCTCAGTACCCTTTTTATTATTTTTACATGGTACCCACCAGGGAGACTACATGGAATTCATTTTTCTCTAGGGAAGAGAGATCTTTGGGCCCCTGGCAGCACCCTTCTAGTTTGCTTTCTCTGAGACTGGTCTCTGTACCAGTAGAATCAGCAGGACCATGGGAGTTAATAAGCAGCTGGCCAGATGGTGCCTGTCCAAAGGTGTTGGCTTTGTAGACAACTGGAACTTCTCTTTGGGAATAAAATCAGTGATACAGGAGAGCCAGCCTGCATTTCAATCAAGTACAAGCAGGCAGACTATTAGTGGAGATAATTACCTTGCCTTTTTTTCCCTCCTCCTTCCCCCTCCCCCTCCCTTTCCCAAAACCAGTAGATACAGACCTGGGGAGTGGGAAACAAAGGATTCTCAGGGTTAAAAAGAACATTCTTCCAAACACCATACGCAGAAAGCTAAGTGTTCTTTATTCAGATGCAGAATTCAACAATTACACTCCCACTGCTGAGTTAATACCTATGAAATAATGAAATGGCATGCAACAATAAAAGCTTTTGATACCAATAACTTAAAAACAAGTTAAAGACATACCCTATTGGTTTTGCTAATCAGGCCACTCTTACGGCCTTGTGACCACTATCTTCAAGTGCAGATGGTGCAGCCCTGACCATGCCACAAACTATGCTATTACTGTCTCAACTAAAATCATGTTCACATTCCAACATAGAAAATGTTTCAGCGCAGCTCAGGCCTGAAGGAAGAATCTACCTACACATCGAAACAGAGTCACTGAGTTTAATTGCACATCAGAAAAACATCTGCATGGCTACAAAACAACTTTTCTGCCAGCACGAGACAGCTGATTTTTTTCTCCTCAGAGAAATATGAGAATTAAGATAGTAAATAGGAGTCTGAGCTTGTTTTCCTTTTTCACCACACATACAGCACTACCATGTCACACCTTCTGCAGCCCCTGCTGTACCTCTCTGAAAGGAATAATGCAGGTTATCTTAGCGCAGTGCCTTTGGGATACAGATCCTAATGATCTTCAAAAATTGGAGTTACCAAGAAACTCAACACTGGTGTTCTGATACAGAAGCAAAATAAGGATTTGCACAAACTCTTTACTCCTTCCTTGAAACAAGGTGGAAGTAATTTGCTGTTCCAGAAAGTTCCTTCTGCCTGTAAACACATGCTTTCTTCCAGAAAGCTTCTTCTTTAGGCAACACTAGGATCTATTCCAGCTATCCCACTGACACCACTCCACAAAAGGTGTGTGAATTTGGAGAGGTGATAGGTGAGTTCCCTCAGAGCTGCAGCCATCAAATCCTACCATGCATAAGCCCCTTCTTTTCATCCCATAGCACAGCAACGTAAGCTTGCTATATTTGTGCTGTTGTTAAGAAAACAGATCAATGAAAAATAGCCAGAATGTTTGCACCTCTGTAGTAGTGGGAGGCAATTAACTGCTCTTTACTACCTGAAAGAGCTTCTGGAGTCGGAAGCTTCTGGGCAAGAGCAAGTTCTCTGAAAACAGATTGTTCTGACAGTGTTGAGGCCAGCAGAGGAATGCAACTCATTCCAAATTCACATTGTTTCCTGCTCCATCATGTATTTAAGTTCCCACATGCAGAGCCTGACTGCAGTACATGCCCCTTTCTAGGAGGAAAAGAAAAAAGGATGAAAAAAAAGTTCTCTCCTCAAGTATCTTGGTGAATAGATCCATTGCACAGAAATCCAGATTATTCATAGATCCAAATTTAAAAGGATTAATTTTTTTTTGCACATTACTAGGCCAGCATGAATAGCCTTTTCAGAATCCTCACTGACAAGTGCAAACTGAAAGCTGCTTTGTAGTCTCCATGTTTCTCATGCAAGATTCATACTAGGTAAACAATCAAATTATCAACATTGCATTGTGTCCAAAACTGTCATCAGCTAGAATAGACTTACAGAGAATGTTCCTACACTGAATGCAGAAAATATTTTCTGCAATGTCAAGTAAATCCTCCATTCAGATGACCCATGAATAGTAGCATTTGTGAAAAGCACAAAACTAGAAAAACCACCAGCACACTTTCCTGCGCTTTCATGCCCTGACACTTCTCTCACCATATTATCCTCCTTTCCCATCTGTGTAATGCCAATCACAGTATAAAAATTCAACTGCAGATAGATCGTCAGAGTCCACATAACAGAAGTTTTACATTACTGCATTAATTTCTTAGTTACAAATCTGTGATTTGTCTTCGTCCTTCCCAGCTCTCACAAATGGGCATCATATGTTCACTACTGCCATTCTCTCCATTTAAAAATCCCATACAGATTTATGTGCTGTCTTTCTGTTTGCAACTATATCCCTAACATAATGGATCATGGCCTTTAAGTAAAAAAATTAAAGCACTAGGAAAAAAAAATTCACACAGAGAAAAGTATTAGATAAAAAGACTCCATAGTAAGATGTATTCATCAGCTCCTCATCAACTGTAGTTCTCTTTTTCTAACACTTGAGTTAGTCTCCTACTTAAACAAGCAATATGGATGCAGACCAAGAGGCTTGTATCTTTACGTAATTAAGGAAATGCCTCTACTTTGCTGATGCACTCTGCCATAACATACAAATAGCACAACAGGATTAATCTGCCACCTTGTCCATCACAGAATCATTGACTCAGACTCATTCAGGTGAGAAGGGCCTCAAGAAGCCTGTTATCCAAGCAATCACTCAAAAAGGTCAGCTAGAATCAAACCAGTTTACTCAGGGTTTTATTCCGTTGAGTCTTGAAAGCCTCCAGTGAGAGGGCCTCCAAGCAACCTATTCCATTTCCTGACTGTTCTCACAGGGAATGTGATTTTACCCCAAGACAGTCCATGACACTGGTTCTCACTCACTTCCTACATCTATGCAGAGATTTGTTCCAAGAGGACTCCTTCCATGCTTTTCCCACAGAGTGACAATAGGCTGAGGAGCCTGCAGTTCACTGTTTTTAACCTTTCCTGGAGATAGGTACAACATTTGGCTTTGTCCAGGAATTGGGACTCTTCCCCAATCTCCATGACTATTTGAAGACCACACATTTGTACAGACATGAACCAGATCTCTCAGCAGCCTTGAATGCAGCATGTTTTGTCTCACTGACTTGCATGGGTCAAGTTCTCTCAAGTATTCCTTGACATGGTCCGTGTCCCTCAATGTCCTTCTTGAACTCTTTCATTAGGAACAGAGGCCTTTGAAACCTCACTGGTGAGGTACAAGAGACACAAGTACCTCAGGCTTACCTGTGCCCTGTGCCACTATTTCACACATCCCACTCAGAAACAGGACTCATTCTTGTCCCAGAACCCTGTGGCTATTTGTGCACATTCCATCCTTGCCCCAAACCTTGTGGCTAATCTTGGTACACTCAGCATACCCTGTCGGTGGCACTAGGGCTCAGATGGATATGCAGCAGGAGGTGACAGTCAAAAAGACAGACAAGCCTCAGCAGACTCTCCACACCATCCCAAGTCTGAGCACCACAGAAGTGTCAGCTCGGTGTGGTAGATAGGTGCCTCCACCCCACACAAGAGATTCTCCAGCATCTATCACCCTCCTCTTTCTCTTTGCGCAGAAACCCAGATAAATTAAGCTGTGTCTGACACCTCCCCTGAAGGCCGTATTTTCAGGGCACAACACCTGTTCTGTAACTACAAAATAAGCCTGCTGCAGGTGCAGAATTCCAGGGCTTTGGGAGAGCATTCCAGAATAGTACAGAAGATAAACAACTGATTAAATGAGAGAACTATTTGTTTTAATACAATTGTCGTTTAAAAAGAACCCAAACCATCAACTTCCCATATGTGTATAAAAAGCTCAAAAGATAAAAGTATTTGCTCAATTAAAAGACAAAACATTTGCACAATTCTTACCCAATGAGTGACCCTGAAAGAACAGAAACATAAGTTTGCTGCACCTGAACAAGTTTCAGCAATCTCTCTTCATGTTCCAAGCTTTGCACACGCATTTAGGAAAAGCATTCCCCTCCCTCTTGCACCAAGTCATACACAATTGGCTCGCTACGTCTCAACAGCTCCCTATAAAGCAACACCAGGATAATTATTTTGTTTGTAATGAATTTCCAAGGGTAAACCAGACTGGAACAAAGCAAACACTCTGCAGACAGAAACAGGGATTCAACCCCACAGCTCAGTCCACCATGGTTACGTTTAGCATTGAAGCTTTTGCCAGAGCAGAAGTGATACCTCCCACTACCACTACCACTGTTAACCATGACCAAATCTACATAGAAACAAGTGATTAAAAATACACCATTTTATGCCAGACCACAGGCACTGGAATTTTACACCACATCTGGTTGTATTATAGAACAGAACTAGTTTCCAGAAATCTAGGAATGAAACTTCACAAGACTATACTTTTACAGCCTTTACCTCACACAATAATGACCACTGCATTATCTATCAATGATATTGAAGAATTCCTTATGCTTTCTAACTAGCCATAATAATCAGTGGAAACCAGATTTCATTGCAAGTTCCTCCATTAATCTGTGAACTTGTTACATGCTCACCTACATAAGCAGTGGAATTTAAGCTACCTGTTATCCAAGGTAAAGGTGACATTTTAAGGGCAAAATCATTACATGCAATTGAGCCCTTTTCCCTATGCCTACTCATAGGATCATTTAGTAGGGAGTGTGTATTAGGTCTGGCTGAGATGGAGTTAATTCTCCCCACAGCAGCCCTCACAGAGCTGAGCTTTGCACTGGTTGCTGGAAATGTGCTGATAACACTCCTGTGTTTTGGCTCTGCTGGCAGAGCATCAGTGCTGTCTCCCCAAAATTCACCAGTAGGCCGGAGGTGGGAGATACCTTGGGAGGGGACACAGCCGGGACAGCTGACCCAAACTGACCAAAGGGATATTCCACACCATATGAGGTCAGCTCAGATACAAAAGCTAAATTAAAACAGGAGGAAATGGCAGGGGTCTATTTGTTATTTACAGCACTTTCCTTCCAGAGCAACTGCTTCCTGGGAAGTGACAGGACATCACTTGCTGATAGGCAGTAGAGAATAATTTTTTTTTTAACCTTTTATTGCACACGCACAACCTTCAGTTTTTCTTTATTAAACTGCCTTTACCCCTATGAGGGTTCATCTTGTTTTCTCCCCTCTGTTCTGCTGCAAAGAGGAGTGGTGGAGCAGCTTGGCAGGTATCTGGTGTCAAGCCAAGGTCAACTCACTGCACAACATTAACTTACACAGCATCACTTCAGTAGTTTCGTGGTCTACTTATGCAGCTAAAGTTGCATAGGCCCAAGACATCTGAAATAGCAGAGTAAACCTGCAGAATGGTCCAAAAGGTCAAAGACTTCTGGTCTGAAACTGAAGGCCATATAAGACAACCACTGGTATGGAATTTTCAGCTAAAGCACAGACTAGAATGATTCTGTTTATCTGTTTGTATATCAGTTTCAACCTGTACAGGAATATCAATTACTTTTCAAGGATAGCCCTCACCTTGTTGTTTCAAAAGTGAGGAGTGATAACAGCATATGTTGATTTTCTTATCTTCCTCACAAAAAGTCACAATTTAAAATAAACACTAACCTTGCATTTCACAGAGAAAAGGACATTTATTCACCAGAATTTTAAAGGTGTGAAATTCAATTTAATAATAACAGGTATATTACATAACAAAGCTTTAGAAAATATATGTAATTAGGTGAGAACATGGTCATTTAAGCAGATACTTCTATTGAATCTTTGCTAGACTCCATGCTTGTCACCAAATTAGATGTTGTCCCATGGTATGCATTATAAATGAGGCAATTCATTTCATGAGGTTTATAACCAGTGACTGGAATTATAATCAACAATATATATTAGTGCATTCTAATATCTACAATATTTTGGAGCTTATTATGAGTTCATGCTAGTTGCATGTGACAGTAACTCCCGTCTTTGTACAGACTCCTGATTTATGCTGGGCTACACAAGAATAAAGTCTTCAAATTTATATGAAATATTTTGCTGCTTAAATATGTTTTTACGGTACACAGTATTGTCAGACCATTTGCATACTACGAGGCATTTACCAAAACCAGAAGAATGGGATTACTTTTGTTTTTAAATGGCTATCATAATTTACAAACTGCAATCTTTCCATTTGCATAAAGCTGAAGGTCATTTACTCCCTTAGCCCCCAGAAACAGCAAAGTAATTAGACTAGTCTTTTTTCCTTTTCAAAGCTACATGCTGCAATACATGCAGCAATCTTGGCTCTCTTCTGCAAGTTTGATTAAAAAAAAAAATATATATATATCTATATATATATAGAGAAAAAACCCTGTGTCAAAGNATATATATTTTCCTACACCTATCATTAAAACATACCAAGAAGTTTTTCCATTTCTCTCAGCAGGAAACACCCCCACCTCCAACAGCTGTAATAATTCAAAATGCATCACAGTAATTTCATCCTATAGGTATCTACTGAAATTTTCTACCACACATATCAGATCCATTCTCTATTCACATGTCAAAGAAATAGTAAAATTATACCTTAGAGTGCCACAAAAGCAACAAGATTCTCAATACAACATGTTATTGTGAAAGCTGGAAGCATAGGGAATCATTCTAACCTCTGAAGATTTTGACTTGATGGGATATAAAAATAATTTTACAACTATGTAAAGCATAGCAAAACCACATACATTCAAAGAGAGGTGATTTCTACTATTGCAAGTAATTATATTGTCTGGCCACTGAAACATCATGTTAAAACACTTAGCTGGAAAAAGACATTGATTGGGTTTCTCATTACAATAAGCACAAATCTAGAATATTGCCACTGAAGCCAGAGTTTCTGCATAGCAGTGCCAAAGCAGCACAAGTGTACCACTATCCTACCAAAATAATTTCTCCCGTCTTGAAAGTCACAGTTGAGAAATAAAAATAAACCACTCCATAATCACACAGTAGAAATCCATAATGATATCAACATTTTTTACTGAGAATCTGAAGGGCGAGATTTACTCACCATGAAGACAAAGGCAGAAAAACCTATACTATACAGGAGGAGATACAGAAGTCTCAGCACATCCATTTCATACGTGGAGGCCAAGGTGTAGAAAGAATAAACATTTCTGGTTCTTTTACAAGTTTTGCAGTAAGTCCATGATCGGTCTGAAACAAGATGAATATGAAAACACTGAAACTTCATACTTAAAAAAAACATGCAAGGTCAGTTGATCAGGAAAACACAGAAGGTGTTAAGCCATGAACCAAGAAAAACTCCTTTTCTTTCAAGCCAGAGATTTAGCAGGAAAGAGAGAAAAAATGAGTTGATAAATAGCCATTGTAAAAAGTGAACAGCAACACAAAAACATTAACATTATGGCCTTAAAAAGATTTTACAGCACTGTCACTGGCATTCAGCAAAAGGGAAAAAAAACCCATATCACTGTAGAGCCATAAATAAATTGCTGAGACATCAACTGAGGTGAAGGCCTTTTTGAAGAATACAAAAAAGGCCAAAGGCTATAGACTTCAAACCAAGGAAGGTTAGTTTCCTAGAACATGAACTAGTAAATGATAAGTGAAGAAAAGGCATGAGGTAGTCTCCCACATGACTTTCCACTTGGACAGGGATGCCAAAGGACTTAGGGAAAAAGGATTTAATTCTTTGTAGACCACTATGTATGGACAACTCTGATGTCTCTTTGTTTGCTTCCACCTCTGACTTGTATTATTTACCCTTACCCACACTGACATCTGTCAGCTGGGCTCTCAGAGTAATTTAACTGGTATGTCCTCAGCTAGCCAGTCATGCTCAAAAGAACACTACTGTTCCTCAAGTTCCTCAGCTACTCCCCATGCACAAACATAGCTATTCACTCACCATATTCATATGTGGCTTCTGCTGCACTGTGCTTGATTCTCCACTACACATTTCCAGGAAGCAATCTCACAGCTGAGCAATCATGACTCCCAGCGCAATAAAGTGCCACATTTGGCTCCCTTCAACAGATAGTGCCTTCTCTACAGCATCTAGAGTACAAGCAAGTATGCTCTTTATATGAAACATACATACAGGAATGGACCACCAACGCACACCCTAGAGCCTGTATTTTTTATTCTTTGTCCCTTAAAACAGAAACAAGCAGGAAAGCATTTAACAGCATTTGAAACATGAAAAGCAGCAGATTTTATATGGTCTGCAGAAGTCACAGAAACGCAGATATTTTGCCTTACACAGCAAACCAGTTTGTGCTAAAACAGCTACCGAGTAAATTAGTCTCAAAATGTACACTTGAAGCAAGTTTGCTGGTTTCAGTACTCACAGACCCTATAAACGAGATTCTATTCTTGATACCTGGAACTGAAAATACAAGCTACTGTAAGACTTACAGCCATAAGAGCACAGTATAGTAGAAGGGACTGGTGTTCTGACAGAGGTACCTGATATGAAACTTCAAAATTAGTAAGGAAGTCGAATCATCCCATAAGTAAAATAGCATTCAGAAGCCTCTCATAAGCAAAACAGTACACAGTGAACTACTTTTGACTGTACAAGATAAGAGCTTCTCTTTGTCTTTGACAAAACCTCTTTTTCTTCTGAAAATCCTTTCAAAATACTCTTGGACTGGTCAAGAATCCTTAAGTCCCAAATGCAGAGTTAATACAGAAGACTTCCCCTTCAGCTGTTGTTATGCAGAATATAAGGATCCAAGCAAGGATTTCAGCCTTTCCATGGAATAAGAGTCTCTATCAGTCTGTATCTATTTCATGAGGATGACTGTGAAAATAAGGCTGTGAATGCCTATCTTCACTCAGATGAATAGTGACAGTGAAGTCCTGCAACACATGAAGGCATGTCTTTCTAAACCAGGAAGGGGAAACAGGCTTACTGCAGTCACCATACATATTTGCCTTGAGTCTTTTGACTAAAAGACAAGGCTGTATTGAGATGTACCTTCCATAACTACATTCAAAGAACTGCTGCTTTGATCCAAGTCTGTCCTGTACAGCTCCCACTACTTGCATGTCCAAGTTCCTAGCGATACATGGAAACAGCACAGATCCCTCTCCCTGTGTCAGACTGAGATGAGCTTTTCAAAGTGGTGGAACCCAGCAGCATTCTTCATCAGTTTCCCACTCTCTGCAAAGGGGACTGTTTTGTTTTCCACAGCAGTAGGAAAGGGTATAACACAAACAGGACTTCTTCAACTAGGGCGCCCTGTGCTCTCCTCCTTTCAAACATTCGGGTCATTTAGCTCTCAGGTATTTCTGTAGACTCAGAAGAAGAGGGCTTCTGATTTTGTAAGCCCATGCACAGGGTACAGAGTTCATCAGCAGCTGTAGGGGCAAAATCACTTCTAAATGGAGGCCAAACACTAATTCTGCTCTCACTACTATCAAAGAAAAAATATCTTCATTGATTTCACAGTGTTGCTACCAGATTATACTCTTTCATTCTATTATCTACCTCCTTTCCCCAAAGTCTACCTATCAAATTTGATAGCACCTCTATAAAGTTGTAAGGGCTGCAGAGACCTTTCTGGTGATTTTCAGACAGACATCTACAATGAACACAGACAATCATCTACCCCTGAGTTGGGCCAATTGAGCTCTCCAATATTACTCAGATATTGTATTGCTACCACGAGAAGCCAGGGCTAGGGTGTGGAAAGGAAGTTTTGGGATTTTATCAGCTTCCAAAAATACTCTCAGGACTTTGGTCACAGCTTCATATTTTATTACCACAATCCTAACTTGGAATAGCCAAGAGCAATAGCAAAATCAAAATCAAAATTTCACTAAACTCTAAATACCATGCTAACAATTGTCCTCCCTTACAAGAAGATTAGCTTTCTAGAAGTATCCAGCATAACACTAATTTTATGCATTTGAAAACCTAAGGAAACCCCAAATCCATTATAAAAGACACATATTCCAATGCTTATTATCTAACATAAAACATATTTGCAACACATGGCTTTTTTGCAGAATTAGGAGGTAGTTTATGTATCAAATGCTACCATACAAAAAGAAACATCTTTTGAAACACAGTAAAACAAAATTTAAGTTTCAAAACTGGAAGGCCCATGGGCCCTACCCATAAAAATTCCTGTTGCTGTAACAGAAAAGATTGTACTACATTATTAAAAAAACAAACAAACCAATCTTTTATGAAGTTTATAACTTACTTTTTTCTTCATGCAATGAAATGCTGGAGTTTCTAAAACACCCTATGTTCTGCTGCTGTAGTAGTGTGGACTCCCACTTGCACATAAAGGTCTCGACACCGCAGTTTTCACATGGCTACTGGTGAGATAAGCCCACTGCTGACTAGAACTTCTGTTGCAGTAAGAAAAGCACCATCTACACCAGAAAGCAACAGAAATTAAATCAGAACTAATTTAAGGACACAACAGAGAGGAGAATCACAAAGGTACTTAAAACATTGGTTTGCTCTTCACTGTGTTTGGTGAACTGTGTTGCAGAGGTTTTTAATGAGGATTGATGACCAGCTGGGGTTAATGGCCCTCAGCTGCACCTCAGGCCATTAACTCCTCCCTACCAGTTATTAATCCTCAGGAAACACCCAGTACCTCTCTCCCTATTGCTTAATCATAAGTAGTAAGAGATGATCAACCAGTCAAGATCCTTGTGTTGTGTGAGTAGTCCTGTTCCTGGCTCTTCACACAGCACATCTTGTGCTTTAGAACAAACTCTTTAGATATTACCACACTGAGGTCACAAAAGGATGAAGAAACACATGTGACAGTGAGAAAATAAACATTTTATCTGCTGACTGCATTTCACTATTCTTCTTTAGAATAAGCATAATATTTATAGCTTCTATACTTTGTGAAATTACACAAATCTGTCTACAATCCCACTGCTATTAGACTACTGGGGGCTCTTTTCTTTGCAGCTCTAGAGCGTATGATGGGGCCAGTGCTCTTATCACTGCTGATATTAAAGCAGGAAAGGATCAAGCAGATGCTATTAAATTGTAGCCTGAGAAGTAAAAACCAGTGGAAAGACCAAGACACTCCACCCAAGAGGCCTGTGGAAGCACAGAATCACAGGGTGGGAACACTGTGCTTTTGTTTGGAAAATGCACAGCTCAAAGGAGAGTCAGTCCACCCCTACCCCTGCTTTTCCCCACACATTGAAACAGTGGTTTGGCCCAATCTCAAACCTGTATGTTAGCAGAGGATGATCGGAGAGTTTGTGCTTGGAGCTAATGTAAAAGTAAGAACACAGCCTTTATGTTTTAATTCTATTGTAGAGAAAGACTGTAGTGGAAATGGATTTGGCTGAAGAAGAGAAGTGGAATTTGTATGATACAACATCCTTCGGACAAAAATTATTTACTCTTTCTTTACTATTTGCACCCCAGATTTGAAATTTCTGAGAACACGGCTATGAATCAGGACATGTGTAAGTAACATCCTTTAATCCAGACCTGATGAGTTCCCACACTCTGAAAGATAACACACAAATACACTACAGAGTGATCTGAAGATCATCTGTCTTGACTGCATCTTCAGTGAGAAAACCTACATGCTCTCACAATGTCATTTTGTATCAACCTCACAGAAATAGTCAAAAAAGTTTACTTTTCCCTTTCATTCTTTCCCTTTCCAGTTTATTTGAACTGTCCGTGTTATGATGCTTGTGGGGGACTAGCATTTTTTAAATAGATCAACAAATTGTCTTTGTGTCTGAGAAAACTCTTACAGGTAAAAGAAATTGTGACTTTCATGCTATGAACACCAAGAAGATCATTGTCAACAAATGCTTAAAAACATTTGGGAAACAGACAGTACTCAAACCCCAAAGGCTACAAACTGTTCATTAATATTATGCTCTTTAAAGGGAATAAGATCACATTAAGCTTCAGATCAAGAACATAGATCTTTCTAGGTCACATTTACCAATGATCCATGGTGATATAAATTAAATCAATTGCATCTTTTATTTGTATACAAATCATAAATTAAATGAATGTTCTGCTACCCTACTTAAATGTAATTATCTGCAAACATATACAACACTTTTTGAACTCCTTCTGACAATGTCATATTCTTCATAGTTACAGGCAGGACACATTTTGAACATTCAGTAGAATAACATCCATTTTGAGAGTTAGATCCAAAAATCAAAATTTGTTCAATAAAAGTTTTCCCAAGATGTGGGTGTTGTCAAAAATAACAGAAGAATCAAGAAAAAGATTGTTCAAAGAAGTAGTATATCAAATTCCAGAACAGCTCGTTTAGGTCCTTATACCACCTCAGCCATAACAACTTTTTCATCAACTTCAGTAGGCTTTGGATCAGGCTCCGAGTTGGAATGGAAGTTGATGATAAAAGTAGGAGTGCACTGGCTGATGCCAATGGGCTTTGAATCAGTCCATTGTCATGAAAGTTGTTTACAATGTATGAATAAGTAATCCATGCTGTGCTATATACACTACCTCTCTGCAAAGGATAATTAAGCTAGTGTAGCTTACTGACTCACTGTTTTTACCATTTGCACAGCCAACTGATGTATTGCTGAATATTTTCTAAAATAAATCATTAAATATTTTTTAAATTGAAAATCCAAAGATTTTCATGGGGTGTATAAAAAAATACAGTAGAAGCTCTCTTCCTCCTACATTAGTTTCCTTTAACCTAAGACCCAACCTAATCCTGATGAAACATCTTTACATCAACTGCCCATATATTACAGAATGTTTTTCCCTAATTAAATGAATCAGATATATCATAGTTACATTTATTAAATTTTGTTAATTATTAGGAACATTCTCACACAAAGAAAAATCTAAAGATTTGTTTAATGTCATATCTATATACAATAGATAACAAAATTATATTCATTAAAGTTACTGATTTAATTCCTTTGCCTGGACATAGGTGAGGGAACTATGAATACATACATCAGTTCACTTTAATACTAAAAACACACATTGTAAGCAGCAACAAGTGTACATTTTTAAAGATTATTTTGTAATGTGCTGGACTTATAATGTCAGATTCTGAACGCTTCTGTTCCTATAAAGAGTTTACAGAGTACAAGGGGCTTCCATACAGCTATTGTGCTTGCTTCTTAGAATGGGGATTAAATAAGCAACTATATCCATCTTAAGCTTTTGCACAATTTTTTGTAAAATACATACTTAAACTCAAGTAATCACCAAAACGGGCTTCTGCAGAGATTAATGACTAAAATTTCTTGGTATATGTTATGGAATAGTGGTTCACAACGGTCCCTCCTGTCCTTAAAAGATATAAGTACATTATGAAAACAGTACTACTGAGTAATGACTATAATATAAAGAAGCTTGTTTTCGTATCACTATAATGCTAATTCACACTTATGAGCTAATTGTTCATGTAGTTTTCTATCAAACATATAATAAGGAAACACTGGATATGGTCCTTCAGAAACATCTGTTGAAAGGGTTTTGGTCACTGGCATTCATAATTCACAAATCAGCCAACCTAGGAATTCAAGTTAGCAGCTTGAATGCTAAGACAGAAAATAAAGTCTAGAAAATAAGTCTGCCTGTAGTTCATGGCAGAAGACAGACACCAAGACAGTTCAGCCCATTGAAGATCTTTGGACAATGGTCTGCGTACCTGAGAATGATTCCTGATTGCCAGTTTCAGATGCTGCCTTATCCCATGTTCGAACTCTGTGTCAGGTTAGAATCAGGCACATATAATCTCTTCTCCCATTCTGTCCTGACTACTGCAAGAAGGAAACTTGGTCTTCTGGGTGAGGAAGCACCACAATATGATGCAACTCAACCTCCGATTTAGACAAATCAATCTTATGGCTTGGAAACATACCCCCCAATGTGCTCACAGGTCAGTTAAATGCAGCCTTTCTCCTTAGAAGTACAGTCTACAGATAACGTGCACCTGAATTGGATCCCTTGGGTAAATACTTGCCACTGGTTCGGATGAATCCAGTCTTTATAGGTACATCACACCTGAAGGATGGGATGTCATCCAGAGGAATCCAGACAAGCTCAAGAAGTGGGCCCACAGGAATCTCATTAAATTTAACAAGATCAAGTGGAAGGTGCTGCACATGGGTTGAGGCAATCGCCCTTATCAGTACAGGCTGGGAGATGAATGGATTGAGAGCAGCTCTGCCAAGAAGGACTTGGGAGTGCTGGCGGATAAGAGTCCAGACACGACCCAGCAATGAGCACTTACAGCCCAGAAAGGCAATTGTATCCTGGGCTGCATCCAAAGCAGCGTGGGCTGCAGGGTGAGGGAGGGGATTCTGCCCGTCTGCTCTGCTCTGGTGAGATCCCCCCTGCAGTGCTGCAGCCAGCTCTGAGGTCCCAGCACAGGAAGGACATCCAGCAAGTCCAGAGGAGGCCACCAAGATGATCACAGGTATGGAGCTCCTTTCCTATGAGGAAAGGCTGAGAGGATTGGTTTGTTCAGCCTGGAGAAGAGAAAGCTTTGGTGAGACCTAACTGTGGCCTTCCAGTACCCGAAGGGAGCCTACAGGAAAGATGGAGAGGGACTTTTTACAAGAGCATGTAGTGACACAACAACAGGGAATTGTTTCAAACTGAAAGAGAGTAGGTTTAGATCACATATTAGGAAAAAAAACTTTGCTGTGAGGAAATGAGGCACTGGAATAAGTTGCCCAGAGAATCTGTGGATGCCTCATCTCTGGAAGTATTCAAGGCCAGGTTGGATGGGGCTCTGAGCAACCTGGTCTAGTGCAAGCTGTCCCCGCCCATGGCAGGGGGATTGGAATGAGATGATCTTTAAGGTCCCTTATAACCCGAGCCATTCTATGATTCCATTAATATAATTGTTTATTAGGAGCAAAGATAAGGACAGATTCATCTCTAATTCACTGAAATAAGAAATTTGGTATTGCCTCATATTTTTTCTATTATTCTACAGATAGTGACAGAAAAAAAATATAACAGTAATATAAAGCAGCATTATAAACAGTATCTATTTTCCACTACAAAACTTGCCTGCATTTTTAACACTAGAAATACAGATCTATATTCAATCCTTCAGAACCCAGCTTGCATTTTGAACATAAATTTTCTTCGCCTTACTCATGGGGAGAAGTAAGAAATCTAATCAAATTCTACTGAGTGTTTTCTCTGCTATAATTTAGTGGTAAAACTGGCAGGCTGCCTAACCACATCGAAAAAAGATACATTTGAAATGCTGTAACTATAAAATAACAAGGAAGCTTTTAGCCACATTCATGTAACGGAGAGTATGAAAATGTTTACTTGTAATGTTGTTAGCATATGAAAAGATTAATCAAACAGGAAAATACATTTTAAAGTTGTGAAATTGTCTTGCTTGGTGTAAAAATATTTTATGTAAATAAAAGTGGATTTGAGATTCATATAACATTTATATATTTTTAAAACTAACGGAACAGCAACTGACTCTGCAAGGCATTTTTCAGTAATCCCCTCACTCTGCTATCTCCACTAACGCCTTTATTTGTTTATATTAGCTTTCCCCCTAATGAAGATGGCGCCGGTGGTTCTGTCTGGCTGAGCTGCTGACAGGACACCATCAGCTTCCGGGGAAGGCATCACTATGGGGAGCAGGCTCATTTTCAGCTCAGTGATTCTCATTGCAGGCTATGGTGAGAGAAAATTGATGTCAAAGACATGAGTAAGGAAAGGTGACTTTTCCTCAAGATTGTGATTGGAGAATTCTGTGAAAATTGGGGTGACATACAGAGGGATGCTGATCTAAGTACTTCAAATGTCTGAGGTAATTTCCTCAGGTTGGAGGTTTTTTGCCACTTTTTTCATCAATTTGCCACTGGAACACAAAAGTCATTTTAGATTGCTGAGGAATTGGAGACAGCTTCTGGAGAGGGGTAAAGGGGCCTAAACACAAATGAAGAAACAGACATTCTTTTTTTATTCCAATTCAGCTTAATCAGGGCTTCTTTTTTTTTTTTCTGTTATTTGGGACAATTTAAAAAGTGTCCTCCATTCAAGAAACAGAACATAATGGCCTGGCAGACTAATGGTCAACTAACAATACAAGTAATTTTCGTAAAATGCAGGCAGTTGCTATCACAACCATCACTCCTGTAATCTAAGAGTGGGATTACCTTGTGGAAGAACCGTCACTTTCTACCAAATTCCAAAACTTTCCCAAAAGTTACAGCAGACAATGAATGTCTGAGTCAAGATTCAAGGAAAAAAAAACAACAATTTTACTGCTTTGGAGGCTCAAATTCACAATTTTCCAGTGACAGAAATGTGTCCATCAGAGAATCTACAAAATGACACATTTTCTTTGTGAGCGAGACAGCATTAAAACATAAGTGAAGAACAAAATAGTCTGTATCTGGTTATTGGGGAATGTGGTGAGTTGCTGCCTTCCAAATAATAATTACAGTGCTAGTATTTTTTTTATTAACTGTTGTTAAGAAAGGAAAACTTCCATGATCCATGTAGTTGATATCGTTAGAAAACCACTCATTCTAATTTAGGATTATAGTATAAATGTTTTCTCTATTGTCAAATCTAAATAAAACTGAAAGAGATAAATACAGTGAAGTTTATATAGTGTTAAATACAATGAAGTCTGTGGATTTGTGTCACAAAGTTAATCAAATCAAAGGCATTAAATTCAAATCTAAATATAATTTCCTGGATGGAAGCATAGCCAAGTTTACATGGTGCAAATTTGTGGATCATTCTGCCATTGTAAATGCTTGTGAAATTTTGGGGCCAGGGAGAGGAATGGTGGGCTGGTGCTAACATACACAAAGAACTGGATGATTCAAGCACTTTGACACACCTAATGTGGGACCATCGGCTTCGCCTCTCTCCTAACACAAAATCAGAAGCATTCTGCATCAGGTTTCCAGTTGGGTTTTTTTTAGAGGCATCTATGTGAGCCAGTATTGAACATCAAGGGATTTCCTCTGACATGGAAAACTACTACTAAGCAGTAAAAACGCATGGGTTTCAATTGGAATACAGAAGCTGTATCATGAGAATGATCCAGCAAATAGCAACAAACAGAAAACTTTAAAATCTCTTGAAGATTCCTACAAAAGTTTTACCAGAAGGCACATTATACACAGAATTGTTCCTCATGGGGTGGATCTTAGCACTCAAAGCAGCAAGAGATGAACAGCAATGATTTCACCCATGACACACAGTCTGAAAGCAGGGGGAAGACAACCACCTAAACAAATAACCCAATTCCCAAGTACAGATCTGCATCACTCAAACTAAAGATTGTTTTGTTATTAATCAGAATAAGAGAATCAACAATTAAGTAATATCTTTCTTTTAAATATCAAATGCATTGAAGCAGAAGCAATTTATTTTTGTGTCATTATTTCTCTTGAAACTATGCAAAATAACATTTCAAAATGCTGGTTTTCTAAAAACATAACCATTAGGATAGTTGTTACATATTTAATTTCATGCTCCACTCAGCAACAAGCAGCTGAGAGACTACCAGCCAGAGCAAATTAAGTAACTGGTTAGATAATTTCCTGCTTAATTGAAAGCAGGTAGTTTTTAAAAGTAATAATTGATTTTGTTTCTAATAAGCGTGTAGCTATTTCTTCCTTTTTCTCTTCCTTTTTCTATGCTCTGAACTGGAGAACACTGTTTATTGAGTATTTTAGATGCTAATTGCAGAAAAATAACAGCAAAATGGCACCCCAATATTGGTCCTATACTTCAAGATCATTACTTCAGACCGTAATCCAGGTCAAAAGTTCTCATATTCATGGTCTTCAAGGACAAGAACCGAGCCAGCAATCTCAGCATAGTTTAAGGTGAAGAAGCATCAACTATCCTAGCAGACAATAACCAAACTCAAAAAAAAAAAAAAAAAAAGGAATTTTGGTATTACTACTTTCCTTTACTTTTAGGAATGGTCACTCCAAATGAAAGGTGTGATTCCTAAAGATGATAAAGAAATGTTTGACTGACAGTTATATGATATAGTAGAAAAAGACTTAATTCTCTATGACTGCTCAAAACGCACCTGTCACAAGCAGTAATTCACTTGAAAATGTTATTTAAAAATAAAAGAATAATTGTTCCATTAAAATGTTTGAACAAAATATTACATTTTCTGATCTAAAGAAAAAATTAAGATGACTGTGTCCATATTTTTTAATTCTACTTCTTTGAAAATTAACAAAAGGAAAAGCACATTCTGCATGTGCAGAAAGTATTCCTGCAATCTTTGTATTACAATCCAATGTTTTGACAAGTTGCTATAAGAAATAGTCAAATTCCAGTGTGACTCATTTTAGACTCTATCCTCATAACTGTTGAGCACCTGACTGCTTCTCTTCCACAGCTGCATATATATAAGCAATAATTCCCTGAACTGAGTGACAAAAAACAGCCTGGAGTCTAAAATCAGTAATACATCTGTATAAAACATATTTTATCTGTATAAAAACCAGAAGCTATAGCATCATATATACATATACACGTAGTAGATTTATAAGCACCACAAAATGCCAAGATGCTTCTCTCAATGAAAAATCACTGCTGATTCCAGGCCGTCAGGCATTTTCCATATTGCTATTACTGATTAGCACGCTGAGACAATTAAGACCTGCACCAGTTAGAGAAAGCAAGAGTTCTGCAGCCTGTCAGTAGGTTGATCCATGCATTACTGACACCATTTTGTGCAGCTTTAAGTATTTAAATCTGGTGTTTAGAATACAAATCCTTCTTCTGAATTTACAGTCTTACACGCAAAGATTTAAAGAAAAACACTCTATCCTCACAGAACATAATGCAGAGGCATGCAAGGACATCATAAGATTTGGCGTTATCTCCTTTAGTTTCTGCTAGGTACAGTCATTGGCATTTGCTAGTATGCCAAATGACATGAGGTTTTTTGTTTTATCCACACTGACAAATCTCTAAAGAAGCTAATAATCTTAACAGCAACACTATGATGCTTTTTCTGAAAATCATGGCAGCTAGCCCTAATGAATTCTCATTTTGCTTAAAGGTCATCCATACAGTACTTACAGTTTGCTCATTCATATACAATGACACCAAATCATGCCTGTATTCCTGATAGCACTCCTCACTTTTTCACATGGGAGTATATATTTACAATTAGAACTCAAACTTCCTTACATATATGTGTGAACTTCAATCTGTAATGCTGTGGTCTAGAGTGGTTGGGCAGGGAGGTTAATAAGAGCAAAATGGGTATTTTATTCAAAGAACTAAAAAGCACATGCCTGAAGAACATGGTGTCATGCACTGCTATTGTAACATAATCATTCAGTGGCAAAACAGTTCTAAAACTTCCAGAGTTTCTCTACTGCCAGTCAGGAGTGCTTCCCACATCTCGCCACTTCAGAAGCTAAATGCTGGACTTCCTACAAACTTATGTTTCCAGTTCTCAAAATAAAAGAAATTCAACTCAACACATGCAAAAATACTGCAAAACCTGGCATTAAGTAGTATGTCTCACCTAATGTCATGTTTATGTTACAGTGATTTTCTGTTCAGCAACCAGACTGGGCCTGATCTACAATATCTGCTTTTGATATTTAGAGGATTTCATATTCCTCCTTTTGACTCCTTAGAGATCAAAGAAAATGACATTAAATCTGCAAATTGCTAGGCTGTCCATCACAGACCTTAGGCAATGATCATTTAGAGATCAAACTTATACAAAAAGAAGCTGTAGGAAAGGAAGACAGAAAACGAAAAGGAGGGAGAGGAAGAAATATGGTGTGGATGTGTGAAAACTGGAGGTAGAAGAGTGGAACATGATATCCAAATGAATGCTTCATGAATGGTCACTCCAGTAAAAATCTGGGATATCTAAGGGCACTGGAAAAATTTTTGGTGGACATACCTCTTCATATACCCACTACCCCTCCACTCCAAACCCCACCCAAAAAAAAATCCCAAACAACCAACCAAGCAGAGTTATTCATTCTTTATACTTAATCAAGTAACAGACATTCAAATTCTGCTTGAAGTTATTAAGAATTGCTGTCAAGTGACTTGGTTTTCTTGAACCAATGGACTAAAGGTAGCTGATGCTTAAAAGGAACAAAGATACAGGATAAATACTTTCAGAATGTGACTGCACATTTACTGTATTGTATATACCCATGTCCAGTGTAAGCACACATATATGCAACTCACATAAATACACTCCACTTATGTTTAGATTCTGCAGTCTAAGAAGATACAGAGTACTAAATGTGTGCTTTACTCCTGGTATTTTCACCAGTCCTTCCACTGTTGAAGACAATGGATGCTTTGCTATTAGGATAGACTTTAGGGCGCTGAATTGAATAATGACCACAGGACACAACTAAGTGAGCTGTGGCTGGCCCAAACAACTAAATAAGCTATTTTCAAAATCACCCCTAATTGACCCCAACTTACAGGTACTGTTTTACATTAAATTTGTGCCAAGAGCTCATGGACAATTAATATAATTTTATGAGTAAGTCTAATTTCTGAATTACTTTCTGTAAGTATTTAAGTGCAGTTATTTTCCCCCACATGCTTTAGAAAGAAAATGAGTCATTAAAGATTGCTAATGCATAACTATAGATTAATATGTAATAAATCATAATTACATGAGTAGGAATTCATACTCAAAACATTCATTAGAACAGGTTTACTTAACTAAATACATGGATGACCACTGTGAAATCTGTTTTTTGGAACAGAGACAATCCTGCATAACCAAACAAGTAAAAAGTTTTGGGGGAAATTAAGAGAAAAATAGCATAAAGTGGTGTCCTTTAGAAGTATATTTATGTATATGCAAACACAAATTCCAATTTCTTTCTTCTTTGCAGTTTCACACTGCAATGAATTGGCTCCTAAGAAGGCTAAATTGTAAGAGCAAGAGTTTCTAGGCAAAAGTAGATTTCTAAGCTTGCCTTATCTGAATGACCTCAACCAGAACTCTACCATCTACTGAAATAAAAATTCTGTCAGGTTTTCATAAAATACAAAGTTACAGCAGCAAGGCAGGATTTTTCTTTATCAAAAAAGGTATTTGAAGAGGGCAGCCTGGCCAACAGAAAGTCTTTAATTGATCAAAATTAATTACAACTCAGAGGAAAAAGAATAATTCTCTGTTCTTTGTCCAGTCTTAAAAACAAACGATCTTGAAGAAACCTATACAAAAGCTAGATTAAAGGTTGAGATGCCTCTTGTAACACACCAAGCTTAGTCTTGTCTTCTTCTGAGAGCTTATAGTTTTGATCAGATTACCCTCTGCATCATCTACATTTATCTGTCACTCAACCTCACAGTTGTCATGTCTGAAAGGAAGCTAACAAAGTTCTTTGAAATGTTAAATGCAGTTTTTACTTTACTAGCTAGGAAAATAAAATTTAACTTCAGACAGCTAAAATCTTCATGAAAAACTGGAGCAAGTTCTACATGAAGGTTCTGATTTTACACATGACCTGTGTGCAAGGTCACCTTTAAGGACAAATCTATTCAAAATTAAACACTATGAGTAGACCTACTTTCTCAACTGTTATTAAGCTCAAAACATCTGCCATAACCACTCTTCTGAAGTATCCTCTAGAGGAAAAGACAAATGGGGAGGGGGAGAGGAAGGGAAGGAGAAAGGCCCATTAGAGAAAACATGCACAGCATTTGTCATATATTAAGATAACCAGCTACACACTTCTAACTTCAGTATTTTAAATCTGCTCTGGAAATGGTGATCCCTAGGAAAAAGTAGTTCAGCATGGGTTGACCAAACAAAAACAAAGTCTGTATATATGTTATTAGATCCCTGAGGATTGAAAGAAAAGTCTCCATTATTCCCTGAAAAGAGAACAGAAAACAAACAAAACCCCTACTAAATAAAATAGTACTGTGTAAAAAAGTACTGTGTAAAAAAGTACCCCTACTAAATAAAATAGTACTGTGTAAAAAAGCTGTACTGTGAAAAAAAATTATCTACTGTTCCTCCTCTCTCAAATATGAAAACTGTTAATAGTCTCAGCATTTCAGTGAGGAGCCAATTACCTCAGCCACAGGAGTAGCTATGGCTCTCTTAAGACAAGACCTTAGTTATCAGCTGGGCTCTGCTGCTGAGGCTGCACTTCCTCATGGTCCAGCAGGATGCCCTTTAGGATAACCAAGTCAGCCTCTGCCCTCATGTTATACAGAGTTCCTCCCTATCTGGTGGCTTCACTGACCACTCAATTTTTCTCCCAGGATTTCACCTAAGAGAAATCCCAAGAGAAATTTTGCCAATCTCTCATGCAGATCAGTGTCCAGAGTCTGTGCCCATAGATACTGTCGGGTAGACCAGCAGGTGTCAGGGGGATTCAGCTTGCCTTAGTTTTGTCTGTCCCTGCTCCCTGTACAGCAGTGATGGGGTTTATCAACCTAGAATCATAGAATTGTTTAGGTTGGAAAAGACCTACACGATGATTGAGTTCAACTGTTAACCCAAGACTGCCATATTCACCACTAAGCCATGTCCCTAGAGTGCCACATCCACATTTTTTTTAATGTTTCTAGGGATGATGATGTTCATTCCAAGGACAGCTTGTTTCAATGCCTGACCACCTCTTCTGCAAAGAAATTTTTCCCATTATCCAGTCTAAATCTCACTGATGCAACTTGAGGCCACTTCTCGTCCTGTCTCTTGCTGCTTGGGAGATTCGACTAACCCCCACCTGGCTACACCCTCCTTTCAGGCAGTTGTAGAGAGCAATAAGGGCCCCCCCGAGCCTCCTTTTCTCCCAGCTAAACACCCCCAACTCCCTCAGCTGCTCCTCATCAGCCTTGTGCTCCAGACCCTTCCCCAGCTCCGTTCCCCTTCTCTGGACACGCTCCAGCCCCTCAATGTCTTGTGGGGAGGGGCCCAAAACTGAACACAGCACTCGAGGTGTGGCCTCACCAGTGCTGAGTACAGGGGACAATCACTGTCCTGGTCCTGCTGGCCACTCTATTGCTGATACAGGCCAGGATGCCATTGGTCTTTTGGCCACCTGGGCACTGTTGGCTCATTTCCAGCCCCTCTTCCCCCAGCCTCTAGCACTGCCTGGGGTTGTTGTGACCCAAGTGCGGCACCTGGCCCTGAGTCTTGTTGAAACTTCACACAATTGTGCTGCAACATGGCATTTGAGGGTGCTGTATGCCATGACAGACCAGAGAAAGTGGAAGCTGATCATGCAGAGTTTCTAACTCAGAATATATTCAAAGAATGGTGTCACCCTTCCTGTGGGACTGTTTGGTCACACTACTGGGGCCAGTCTCCTCTCTACCCAACCTTGGCCAGTGCTTTCATATTGCCATCAACCCCTATCTTGGCCACCAAGGTAGGAACTTTCAGACAATAGAGTTCCAGTTGTTGACAGAACTGGACAGGAATGTAACACCAGAGGGAACCTTCAGCTGCTAATGCTTCCATGCTTCCATTGTGAATACCCTGGAGGGAATTCTGTTGCTAGGGGAACCTCTAGCTTGTTGTACTCTACAGGTGAAGGGCCCAGACATCTATCCAATGGTGTGCTAACTGGATAGGATGAATGTCGGGAGTGGTGAAACATAAAAGATGCAGCAGAAGAAACTTGGCTCTTCCTCTGAGGACCCCTGTGAATATCAGTAGCCATTTTCCATAATTTGCGAGCCGCATGGACTATTACTAGCTTTGACTATATTTGCAGGGTTGTTCATGAAGTGGGGAAATGGAGGCCTCTGTGAACCCCATAGGAAGCACAGTAGGAAGGACATGAAAAGGGAACTCTATAGCCATGATGTATCATTTCAACCTGCTGAAACTAACATACCAGCTTTAGCAGGGTGGACGGGCCACCTTATTGAAAAGGAATATGAAAATTTTGTTCAATAAACAGGCTGGAATTTCAAGGTCAAAGTTGAAATCTTAGTTTCCTGTTCCTATTCATTCCAGAGAAGTGTAGGTGATTTAGTAACCAGATTTTTTTTCCACAAATTAATCTTAGTCACTCTATAATTAATAATAGTAATAATTAATAAAATAAATAAGTAATTATAGTATTCAAATTTGAGAGGGTTGGATACTTTACGTATCTATACATGCCCATACCACACAAAAAACATTTTTTAATTCAGTTAACACAGCTCATAAAGTTAATATCAGCCTTCTCATGGCCAGGCCCACTTATTGGGTGATTCTAGGGATGCAATGACACATAATGGAAATGTGCTATTTTTCATTTCTTATCCCAGTTTAAAGCCTGGAATAAAACTCATCCAAAAATAAAGAGAAATCTGAAATTTTTCCTATTTCACAGATTCTCTCTTTTCTCTAAGATCACCTCACAAAACTTCACACAGACCACATGAAGTCAAACCCAACAGTTCTATGCTTGTTGCAAGCACACAATTGTCCCAAATCACTAACAGCATATCTGACAAACTTTTGCATGCTGAAAAATCTGAAGCAAATATATTCTTAATAAACCACAGTTAGAGACTCTGCACTGACACTATTGTGTCTTCCATGAGAAAGACAGACCCCACACCACTATATGTGACCTGGGTCTCAAAAGCTGAAAACGTCCCCACAATAAGCTGGGGAAGAGGCTCAAGCAGGGTTCTTGGAATTTGTCGGCTGGCCTGCCATGGGAAGAACAGCCGAGTCCTCAACTCATCTTCCTTTGTGGAGTTATGTTCTCTGTGTGAACACTCCACTGAAGCTTCTTCCTCTATGCTATAGCTCATAGCGCAGGCTGCCTGAAAATCCATTTTTTAGCCCTCTACCTTCTTGAATGGGCATAAAGGGTTCGTGATAATCTAACCCCACAAAAACCAATAACTTTCAATTTACTAACACCCTAGCACCCTTTGGCTTCTAAGCAAAAACAGAGAGAAAAAATGATTCAGAATAAGACAGTATGTTTGAATACATTCCAGTTATCAGAAGCAAGAGGCATGAGGCCCCACTAATACAAAAAAACTCCGAAGACGAAGAGAGATTTCTAACTTAGATATCTGTCACTGATACACCAAGGTAAGCATTTTGAGTACTGACAAGGAAAGTGTGTCAAAAACTGTTTATGAATCAATAAAAAGTCACTAAACAGTTCCCAGCACATAAAAATTTTCAATACAATGAAGTCTTTAATTTTTACACTAAGGGATTCTTTCCTTCTTGGATGAAGCACATTACATACAGTCAGCTGAAGACTATGCTTCCCATATTTCCTTATCTAGTCACTGTCACCATCACAATATATGTCTAGCCCTGTTTTGGAAACTGCAAATTGTCTGTTTGTATTTCAAATGGATGAGGAAGGATAAAAAACTTTGAACGTCTCAGGCATGTTGGCCCACACTACTTCACCAAAAGAAGTCCTCCAAGTTCAAAAGTGTCTGCCAAGGCTGCATACATGACATTTGCTATTTCAGTTCCTATGGGAGAGTGAAGATAAGATCCTTATGGGTAAGGAATAATATTAGACAATCTCTAGCCAAAGACTTCAGAGAATGCTTTAGCCTTTACTTTTTGGAAGTACTGAAAATGGCCCTGATCCAGTAAAGCTCTAAAGAACATAATTTGAGCACTCTGCTGGATTAGAACTGTAGCATGCAATGGAAGAGAACACAAATATCTGACTATTACAAACTGAAAAACGGAACATAAAAGCGCAGTTGAAGTTTAGTACTACAGTCGTTTTTTCCTATGGCAAATCCCATGTTTCTACAGATCTCCTCCCTTTCCCATAAGAAAAATGAATGGTAAATTGTCAGGGTATGGACCTAGTCTTTAACACAATCCCCTTGTGCTACTGAGTTTCTCGCTACAATTTTTCCTCTTAATGCTTTTAGTGATATTTTGTGCCCAATCATATTTTACATTATGCATCTACACACACAACACCAGATAAAGTTAATCTGCAGATATGCCACACATGATGAGTTGTAGATCAGGAATGCTGAAGCAACAGAGACACCAAGATGAGCTCTTTGCAGAGTCAATTCAGGTCTGATCGAGTTCATTAGCTAAGGCTGCAGCCCAGACCACTGCAAGATTCACATCCATACAAGTACTTTAATGTAGCACAGAATATGAATGCATCTTGTAGATCTTGCCCAATTATCCCTATGTTGTGCTCCCAGGAGAGTTAGGTAGCAAAGTCCAGATGGATTTGAGAGGCTTTGGAATGGAGTTAGGGCTATTAACCCCAGACTGAACTCAGTCTGGGCTTTGGTGGGGCACAGCACAAATCCAGCCTGGATGCAGGATTGTTGCTGAGTTCATCTCTGTGCACTGTGGAGCAGAGCACACAGGCTCTGTGCTCAGGCTGGATCAGTACCACCTGCTCAGCACCATGCAGCATCAGGCCTCTGTCTGGACACCTGCTGCACTGGGCTCCTCAGCACTCCTGGTAACAGGAACGCTGCGTAGACACACCCAAACAGGCATGGATCTGGTTCAGCAGGGCTTAACGCGTCGGTTCCATAGGGTAGGAATGCTGCTGGAGCGTGTCCAGGGCATACACAGTGCTAGGTGCTCAAAGCCACTCTGGGTCTTGAGGAACTGCTGATCAGACACCATTGCAACACAGTCCTTAGCTGGCATCAGTGTTTCCACAGGGCTCCCCTCCCCAGCATCACTTATGTGAGTGCCTCCTTTGTACAACACCCAGCTCTTCCATCTGTCCTGAATCTAAGTGCAGCTCTCCAGGAAAACACATTGTAGAAAGGTAAGATGCAAAAATGTAAGGGACTGAACCTGAGACACAACAGCATCACAACATTGATGCAAAAGAAACCCCCAAATCAGCCTAAGTCACTCCACGTAAATCAGAATGGATACGCTATGATTGCATTATACAGAGACCATCTTTATAACAAGATGCCAGCATACCAGCCTGGCTTTTTCACATCTAAAGCATTTGGTTACAATGAGTTATAATTCATTATAACAATGGTAATAAATTAAAAGCACAAAGGGGCAATTACAATCACATTAAAGCATTCCATAATTTTGGAAAATTAATGTTTCACTAAGCCTTCATTTTTACAGATAAATTCAGTCAGAACTGTACTGTTCCTACACTGTGCTAACTAGTATCAGTGTTAAGCTTTTTGGAACCATATGGAAAGCCATCAATTTTTTTCTTAAGTAGGATTCTCATCACTTTGTTTAATATCACTACAAATTACACAGGCTAATATTTACAGATGGTTTCCTGTAGGAACTGTGAATCAACAAACTGCAAGGCAATAGGTAGTAACTATTAATTCTCAAATGAAGTAGTGTGAGCTACCTGCCAAAGGGCTGTACAGAAAACCTGAGAAGCTTTCTCACTTCTGATCCTTCATTTAACTCAGGGCTCCTTTGGGATTTTGGAAAGTCACACGGAGCAAATCTGCAGCAGTATCAAACTGCAGCATGAGAAGTTCCTGAATCACACTTTTAAAAAAAGTGTGTGTATATATATATATATATATAAAATCACATTATTGGCTTCAAAAGTCACCAAATGTTTTAATGTTCCTCTGTAGGTTTGTTTTATTTGTCTCCTGCTTCTGCTGCAAGTTTTAGTCAACTCAGAGTTCAAAAGTTTTCTTAGTGAACACAAAGCAGAGAAGCATATCTATTAAGTCAACAAAAGAGGGTTTTTGCAAAGTTTGATATCAGCTCTAGCTCTTTCACAGAGACACCGAGCATTTTAAGTTTTTCAATTGAGCTTAGAAAGACTACAGCCTTTAAGCTTTCGAAACACTCTGCATCAAGATTTTCACGTATTGGACCACAATACTGGGGTAAAAAATGTTTCACGCTTGGGCAGCTAGAGAGAAAACAGTTTCCAGCAGTACTCAGCACACGGCAGTCCCGTATGCCGTTTCCATGCAATTCTTCTCCCAACGCCTCAAAAAGGGTATCACACATTTACAGGCATGCGGAGAGAGCGTCAGAACGAAAAGTCAGACCAGAAGTCCGCATGGGAGAGGTTATAGGAATTTTTTCTTCAGCTGTGGGAGAAAAAGGAAAGCACCTAGGGAGAAAACGGTAGAAATCAGCAAAATCAATAATTAGAGAGAGAGAGAGAGAATGTGGAATTTTTTTAGACCACACAAGCTTCGCGAGACCCCCACCCCCGGGAGCGCCTCTGGTCCCCCAGCATTCCCCATCGCGTAGGGCACGGGTAAAATACCTGCGAGGGTGGTAGGGGGGTAAAGGGTTGCACGAGAAGGGGATGGCAAGAGCGGGGATGCGCGGCGGGCGGGGGCGCGCCGGGCGCGCTCCCGCGGGCGGGCAGCTGGAAGTCATTGCCCGCGGATCGGCGTCCGCGTTGCCGCGGCGACCGCCCCGGCGGCGCCAGTCGGGCCGCAGTGTGAATGGGTGATGTCACGGGCCCGGCGCCGGCCAGTCTGGGCCGCCCGGGCCAAGGCTGCGGCCGGGAGGGGCGGAGGGAGCCGGGGGGTAGGAGCGGGACGCGGCGGGAGCGCCGGGAATCGCCCACCCGCCCCCTCCGAAGCGCCCTCTCCCACTTCCACGCGTGGGGCAGGAGCGCTGCCCGCATCCGCGCGGGTGTTCCCGCCGCTTCTCCCTCCAAGCGCTCTCCCGGGCCGGCGGTGGGAAGGCGGCGTTTCCACGGCCCGCTCCCGCTCGGCCCCCGCTGGCCGTGGGGCGCGGGTATTGCGTTCGGTCCTTGCCAGATCCCCATTGTTTGAATGGAGATGTCTCTGTTTCCATCCTCAATTCATTTGCAGGCACTTTAGAAAAGTTCTTTCCTGCAGGAATGAGGGGCTTTTCACTGCGCTCCAGCAAGGTTTACAATCCCTGCCAACGCTCACAAACTTACCACATTCAGCCTCGAAGTTTCCCACTGCTTTCAGCAGCAAGATTCCCACACTGCCGAATACCCGATTACATTGATAATTTGGCCAGTTTCAATAAAATATCCCCTCAAATTCGCAGTGGAAGTTTATTTCACATGTGAAATTCTTCATTACTTTCATTATGCAGTTCTTCACGAGAGGATACATTCTTAACGGCGTGTCTTAGGCCCACAGTGTTTCTTAATGTAAATTGTTTACCTAGATCCACTCTTCACATTAGTTTCCGAGAGTTCAGGACAAAGACTCTTCAGCAAAAGCCAGCCTAGCTCTTTTTGTGACTCAGCAGGAGATGCAGGTTGAGTTTAAACATAAATTTCTCTCCTTATAGACATTAAACTGTTGCAGAGTGCAGGTTTTTTTTTTTCAAGGAATGAAATGGCCCCTCGACCATCAGTCTGAAACTACAGCTCCTCTGTATTTTACCTCATCTTCATCACACAGCACCTCTAGCTGCGGACCTCAGAGCCTGCATGCATAGGAGCTCCTCCAGGCTGTGGAGAAGGAGATGTGACATCAGGTACCCCTATCAATACAATCTTAGAGCAACTCAAGTAACAGCTTTGTGGTTTGCTTCACTTGGCTTTTGCTGAGTAGCTTTTGAGGCCAGGCAGGTGGGACGCTTGCAATGCTTTTGGAATTCTGCTTATTTTAATTCTCCCGTTAATAAACTGGTTTGTGCGTAACTTCTAAGAGAACAAAAGGAGGTTGACTCCAAACCTTTAGGAATAATAACAACCGCTTGCAGCCATACGGAAGCCTCGAAAGGCAGCAGAAACCGTTGCTGAAATGTCACCCGTCAGCTTGCAGATCCTTTATCTGAACCTTGTCGCAGCAAAGGCTCAGCCACCCGAAGGAGCAAGAGCGGCGGCGGGAGAGGGGACACGTGGGGAGCGGCAGCGCCTCCGCGCAGGTACCGGGAGTGTGGCGAGCAGGGAGGATGTGAAGGGGACCCATGCGCCCCAGCAGCAGCTCAGTCTTCACAGTGACAATGGATTTTTACACCGATTCAGGCAGTGCAGATTCGGCCTGCAGGCAAGGTGACAGCTAATCGCCTGCAAGAGTCTGCATGCAAAAGGACCTTGCAGTCAGTGTAGCGTATTCGGAGCAATGGCTTCATTCATGGGTGTGCAGCTGGGCATTGGGACAGGCAGGTACGAAGGACTCACCGTGCAAACACCAGTTTATCAGGGGTTACTCAGTGCACACACGTTGCAGGATCAAACACTCGTCTTTAGTTTGCTGGACACCTTGAAAATTGGAGGGTGGCAAGTAAGCTGAGTTTTTGTAAATATGATTTTAGTGTGAGACTCAAGTTAATTCTTTCTGATTTTAACTGCTTGATATGAGGTTTAAATCTTAAATGACCAGTAACCTTTAAAATCTTATTGGGATTTTAACACTGAATGCTTTTGATGACTGCATAAGGGAAATTAATCTGACAACAATCACAGTCAGCTGTCTCCATCAGGTAACTTTACAGTAAAGGAAATAAATTCCAGCTGGTGGGGGAAGGGAGGGAGTGTCCTGAGAAACTGACTCCTCTGCTCCCATTGATCATCACCTGCGCCGGACTTCATACAGCAGTTTAATCCTATTCTCTCCCTCAGAGGTTTCAAGCCTTTGCAAGATCCTGACTGCTAGGGAACAAAGACTGGTATGTGGTTCCCTCAGAGGTCAGTCATTAATCTACCCCAACAACAGTTTTAGGAAGATCAAGGCAATGAAGAAAAACTAAGAAAAAGCACTTTCACTTTGGAATGAATTGTTCAAAATGCCCTTATGCATTCGGTTTTATTCCCTTTCAGCTCCACAGTTTTTAGTTCCTGCACATATTTATTTCTCATCAGGAATAATGGCAAGATTTGCTCTCCCAGAGATTTGACCTTAAGTTTATTTTAGCCCCAACACTATAGATAATTCTATCAATTATGAATGTACTCGTGTACAGAGGAACTGGTAAGCCAGCTCAGTAATGCTACCTTGTTCTGGAGACTTACCCTTATAAATAAATTAGGGACATATCTTTATGAAATACCAGAAAGAAATAAAAGATGAGAAAAAAAGAAAAGAAAAGAAAAGAAAAGAAAAGAAAAGAAAAGAAAAGAAAAGAAAAGAAAAAGAGTGAAATGGAAACAAAAAATCTAAAAAGCCACATTTTTCTAAAGATAGAAGGACAGAAACTAATATCAAAATTGGTTTCTCTGTGATTTGTATTTTCTGTGCCTGCATGTCTGTATGTGAGACAATATACTGGACTTGCAGTAGCTAGACTCTCAGTAAGACATTTATTTCCATAAGTTATTGATGACTCTTTACCTCACAAGTGACAGGCCAAAGTAGAGCCACGAGCAACTTCTGAGAGGTCATCAATAACAACTGTGAAAATAAATGTTTTATCCAGTCCCTGCCCATTGTATGTACTCTTTATGCAATGCCAGTTAAGTTTCATCTGGCATAGTTTATTTTTGGGCTGTAACTACCTCAGCTCCTGTCTGAAGCAATGGAGGGAGGAGGGACACACACACACACATCCCCATTTGGTTGCTCACATGCTTGGTGAAGTACCTTTTGTGAGATGCAGAGGTGAAAGCATGCATGTCTTCACACATGAGGATGAAACAGTACCCAAAAGAGTGAAAGGAGAGACTGCCACCTTACTAAAACATTAAACATCATAGAGAATCCTGATGCTGCAAGTGTAAGACAGTTCAGAAGAAAGAAGATATGGAGGGGACAAAAAAAAGAAGATGAGACGCAAGGCTGTAAATAAATCATACCTCATGCTAATATTACAAATACAGAATATTCTGTTAATGTATTTCTAATAATACTTCATACCATACTGCAAGAAAGACTGGTGTATTGTGTGTGTTAAGAAGTTCCTGGGGCAAAAGAAAAGTCCTTTTGTCTATAAGGAGCGTCTTACTCCCAGTGGAAAAAGACAGCAATGGACATGGGGTACAATGCCATAGGGACATAAAATTTACTTTGAATAATCATCAGCACTAACCACGTCTTTTAATTAAACATTTGTGCTTAAATTTTTCTTACTCTTTTGCATATGCATTTTCATGTTTTACAAAATATTATTTTGAGAGCAGTTCTCAGGCACTCAGTGTTTAGCAACTATTTCAAGAGGCTGGTCTGAAATAAGCTAATGACTTTGCATTCAGTTTTGAAACTTCTGCTCACTTGAGCAGTCCCTATATCCATATCCTTACTCAGGCAAATAAGCTCATTAACTTCAAGAAAACTTTCTATATAAGCAAGGATTTGTGCTGCTTTTCAAGTCAATTTCTCCATTGAGGTAAATTAAGATATTTGCTTGAATAAAATTTTATCAGTTCTTTAAAGTGTTGAAAGAGCATGTTAGTGGAGTAAAAATTACCAAAATAAATGTCATTAACACTTCAAGATAAATATGTAGAAACATACTGATATCGAGGACAACTTGAAATAGTTACTTAGCATAAGCTGTGTGATTACCCAAAATATCCTTATATATGCACATCATTTAGCTTAAAGAAAACAAAGTGAAACTATAAGAAATTTGCATGTTGAAGCATTTTTAACAGCAATTTTGACTATGTCTTTAAAATAATTTTGCTTAGTTTGTCCCCTGTACAAGAAGCAAAACCATGAAGAATTACTATACAATTATTCCTAAATGGAAAATAGCATTCATTCCCATTTCTTCTAAGGGAAAATTAGTAAGTCAGAGAATATATTTAACTGTGAAGAATTGCACTTCATGGATCACTGTCCAATATTCTCCCTACATCCATCTTTCTTATTTCTGCATCTCTAGCCATTTGCAGTCTGCAGTGTATATCTTGATTTAAATTCATGGTGCTACACAGTGATTTTCATTAGACAATCCCGTTGCCCTAATAAATACATAAGGTCACTTTAGCATATACTATTGCTGAAATTAAACTTGTGATGTGACCCTGTCTGCCTCTAAAGAAGACATTACCTGTCGATGGTTTTTTCATGCTCTCTAAACATGAAATCCTGCAAGAGCAGTTTCTATCAACAAAAGCTGAGGTCTCTTGTTTTCTTAAGTGACAACTTTCTCAGAAGCCACACAGGCTATAAAGAATGATCACAGGAAGCAACCTGGTACAAATTCATACAAAACTCACCTTTTGAGCAGACTGCTTTTTCAAACACATACACACACATAAACAAATGAAATTGGTGCTGTCATCCTATAAGTAATTTCCTGCTATTCTAACATTTCTTCTGCAAGATGGAACAAAAGAATGAGGAAGAGCCTTTTGCTTCTGTTACTAAGGTCTTGGTAGATCCTCACATGTTATGGCAACAGGAACTTTATAGCAGGTAAATAAATAGATAATAAGATTACAAAGATTTCAGCAGGTATAGGAAGTACATGGTGTGGCTCATAAATAGCTGCAGTCAGGGGATTTGAAGATGCATTGAAAAGCTTTCCCCCCACAAACATAACCACCAGACTTGAATCTCTAGTTTTCTAACTTCTGCTCCCAGTGGTGGCACCAATTTGACTTGAACCAAATCCAGTGAACACCATTTTCTATAGTGCGTACATATTTGTCAGGCCATCACTAGCATGAAACAAAATGCAAAACTGGAAATTAGTATTTGGCAAACAGGTTATGTCTGAAAGTGACACTGGCCCATAAAAGTACTTTGAGAACCAACTGACTACAGTCACAGAACACATCAATGCATTCACATCAACACAGAGGAAGCAAAGGTCTCTCCATCTACCTTGGATGTCCTTGTATTCTGGGAAAGGTTGTCTTCACGGTCAGGGCAAAAGAGGTGATTTCTTCTTTTAATTTAAACATTTTTTTAAAAGATTAAAAAAAATAAACTCTGACGATTTTGAAGAATTCCTTAAAACACTCATGAAGAACAAATAAACATGTTAGTATTAGCTTTCAAAATGTAAAATGTTGTATTAGTGCAAAATATTGCTATTGAGGGTTTTTTTGTGGCATGAACTTACACTGCTTTTGCTGATGAAGCTCTTTAGGTCCCCTGAAAATAAATACCAGTATCATTGGTGTAACGATAACATATGCAGATAAGCATGTACACATCTAGATACTTATTTAATTTAGGTCGATTTGCCCATTGTCCCTGTAGGCTGCATTATTTGTGTGATTATAGAGCTCTTAATGTAAACTCATAACAAACACAAAAATAATATGAGGTGGTATCATACCATCGGTTTTCGGGCAGATTGGCTGAGGATTTCTGTCTGCAAACAAAGGGCATGACATTGCACATAAATCTGATCTAAATCTACACAAAATAAAATTAAAGTTAAGACTCTAAATTCAATCTGTTACATAGTAACTCAGTTTAATGGAGTGTTCCTCACGAAGCTGCTCCAAATACTGAATTATTTTCCCCTTCCCCAGAATAAGCATCTTGATTGCTTATATTTGGACCACGCTGCAGAAGGTTGTCAACATGAGTTATCTTTCTTGCCACAAGCTTGTTTTAGTCAATGCAGAAATCTGATGTTACCCGACAAACCCAGTGTTTCTGGTCACCTGAGCAAAGCAACCTTCTTAAATGACATTAGCCTTCAGCTGACATACAACCACCAGCAAATGCCAGGGCGCCTGTCAGTGACATACCAATGTTTTCTGCTGCTGCAGACTCTGAAAGGGATGAGATGAGTTTGAAAATTCCCACAACACAGCCATGCTGGAGACAGCACAGCAAGAAACTCTCATAGACACGAACCTCATCACAGTATTTTTCTGGTTCTCTCCACTAACTGAGGTAAAATATTTCTTTATGCATTTATTTCCACATTTGTGTAAAAAAGAGCATACTTAACCATCAAGCCATGGAGAAGGGCTTTTTAAATTCTGTCTCTCATCTCTCCATAATGTCTGTTGTTATGTGACTTTCTTGTAGCATACAAACCTGAAGGGAATAATAAAGTAGTGGGCAGGAGTATGCTCCAGTCATAAGAAGGGTGCTCTAACCTGACAATTACATAAACATGCAAAAAAAAAAAAAACAATTATCTTGTCTGTGAATAGCTATTGTGAGCAATCAACAACTATTTTTCTTTTTATTTTATATTAAACTTCATGCAAAGGGGCATTGAGAAATTGAAGGTCTTGAGAATCTTTTAGGTTTTCTTATTGAGAAAAAAATTCTGTAATGAACATAACCAGAAAATTACAAAAAATCACATTAAGTAAAGTGTATGAGCTTTATTTAGATTCTGGGTTTGAGGAATATAAGGACAATAGTACAGAAGATGGCTGGTGTTATTTGGGGAAGAGGCTGTGTTAAGTGAGGTTCTGGTGATCAAGAGCTTTGGTGATGAATTTTCACTGATGAGGAGTGGCACCAAAAGACAGATGGATTTCAGTCCATTGGTACACTCTGCAGAGTGAGGTGACTTCTCTGTCCTCCCTGAATGCCCAATGGATCTTCCCTGGCCCATGTGGAGGATCCATGGGGCGTTGCTGCAACAGAGCCTGCAGTCTCACCTCCAATCTGTTGTCCAAAGCGACACACAGGCATGTAGGAATAATAATCCAGTAAAAGATTTACATAGTCTTTCCTCCATCTCACTCCCCCGCCCAATTTTTCATTTCATATCACTATCCCCTGTTGCCAAGAGGAGTTTATCTATGGTGTTGGATAAGGGAGCACTAAACACATTATACTGCTATTTTAAATGACATCACAACTAACTAGATATTTTAATTGAAGGTAAATAACCAACATTATTGCCTTTTGAATCATAGCAATAGTGGAGAGTAATGGCACCACTGAGGAATCAATTGCTATTTCCCTCATAAACCATAAACCATTCAGAGATTTATAATGCTTTTTTAATGATCAGCCCTTCTAGGTGTTGAGCAGCTCCTCCAAGATCCTGAGTTTCTGGCTGCTTGCTGAAGCCAACAGGAATGGGGAGCAGGGGGTCCCAGTATCATGTATCTTTATGCCCACCAGGATGAAATTTGTCACACCAGTTATCAGCCTCCAGCAAAGGAAAGCTTGGGATTTTACTGCACTGCTCTGACACGGTGTGCCCCAAGCCCAAAAACGAGGACACTTGACTCAACCACTGTTTCATAACCTGCTAAAGAATAAAAATGCATTGAGCATTTGTGTGCATTTCATGCCCTCTTAAGGTAGGTATAGCAAGTAACCTTGTGTAAGTAACCACATTGGTTGCTTGATTCCCTCTGCATACCTTAATGTGTTCCGTTCAAATTTTATCTATCCAGAGACCATTTTAACTAATGTGTTGGTTCAATGGCATCATATCATGCACAAACATCTGTGGATCCAGAGTGCTGTCAGAGGAAATGTCACACATTCTGTGCTTGGAAGGACTGTCCCCCTTCTCTGGTGCCGTGACTCAAGAAACAGCATCAATGTCTCAGGTTTATTTTTTTCACCTGGAGTCAATGGCAGGTTCATATACTCAGACCTGTGCTGACAAATTCAGAATACATTACTCATTCTTGTTACATTCAGTGGGATTATCCTCATGACACAAGGGCATACAAGGCCAGTCATTACATTTTCATTTTCAACTTGTTTTACTTTGGGTTTGAATCAAAAGTGACTTTTCTAATCTTCAGAGAACACCTGTGACGTGGTCTGAACTCATTGATTCTCTTTTAATAGACCAAACTCATAACTTGGTCCAGTCAAGCATTATCAAGGATCTTGGGGTAATATCGCAAGAGTTTCTTACAATGGAAATGAATCTTGACTCTGCATGTGGGAAGAGAACACAGAAAACCCCAGCCAAGGCAGATAAACTTCTTCAGCCAGCCAGAAAGGGACCAGATGTTTAAAGATGCACAGAATTTATTTAAAAATCCAAACTTGGTCTGGTGAAAAATGGAAGTGTTAATCCCTATATACTCACATAATGAAAAATATTGCTATTAATAGGACAAAAGCATGAACAATAGCCACTGTCTCTCTTTCTTGTCTCTCTGTCTTTCATCTCTCTTTAGAGATGAAAACTCATGCTATGCCCACCTAGATGGATAACATTCTGGGTTTCCCAACCCATTTCTAAAGCAATTTACTAAGCATATTCACCCTAAATTCTGAAAAAAGCAGCCACCCTAACCTGGTCCCACTCAGGTCCATGACAAAACCACCATTGACTTCAAGGAGAGCAAAAGCAGACCTGTTGACAGGGAATTGGTGCGTATTGTTCAGCTGAGCAGGTCCGACTAGCATGTATCAGCTTCATGAGTATCAAAGGGAGTTACTAGAGGAAAACCCTGAGTATTTATATGGTAGTTGAAGGGGAGGACTGTTTTTCCCTCTCCCACAAATCTCCGCTATGATACGTTAGTTACACGAACGCACGCAATCCTCTTGCAACTTCAGCGCTTGCAGACCCTTGGATTTTCCTTTGTACCCTCTGCGGTGGAAGTAGCCTGATGGAAAAAGAGGTGTGGGGCATTTCATGGTTCTTCATGAGCTTACAGAAATACTGACTCATCTTCAAGAAGCAGTGTGGTCTCAGTGGATTTGCTGCTCCAGGGTGTGTGAATGTGTGTGTTTGTGTGCATTTGTATGCTTGTACAGAAATAATCTGTCCAAATTAGCTTGGGAGGACTAGAGGGGAACCAGTTACATATTGGGGTTTCCCATAGATTTCCAGTGAGATCAGAGAAGTTCCCAGAGGGGATTCAGTACAAACAGAACAGCCCAGTATTACAGGGTATCTAGTTTCATGAAGATTTTAATTAAATGGCACCAGCAAGATTTGAGCCTGCATTTTCACCATAATTTATGATGGTTTTTTTTTTTTCTAGACAGCACATCAAATCTGTCCATATTGCCAGGACTCCAGAAAACAGACAAAGTAACCATAATACACCATTTAAGGCCTGTGCCTGCCAGGAAACTGCAAGGAGTTTCACTGAATAAAATCAACAACTACAGCAGAATTGGGATCATCCAGCCTATAGCTAATTCACCTTCCCATCACATCCTCATGGTGTAGCATACAAATCTGGACCTCAGTCTAGAGTTACACCTCAAAGGTTTACACCGACCACGTGGATTTTGAGCTGAGAGGAGCCTAACTGCCATGGATGGCAGTGGCATTGTGGGACAAAATAAGCAAAACAAGAGTGGGTATTTCTAAGCGGAGCCTCCAAACACGTCTTTAAGAGGTGAGAGAGAATGCAAGTGTGCTTCATTATACGCTTCCGATGATCCAGCCTCACCCCTCATTCAAGTTCTGGGTTTGACAGCTTCCCACTGTATCCTTTATATATCACCCGTTGTGACTAAGCTTGGAGGGGACATGTAATCATTAATCACCATTATGAATTTCTTCCCTTCTGTTGGGTTAGACTTACAAGCTTAGGGGCAGATCCTGCAGCCTTTACTCTTTCCTTCCGCCCTTTGCCTGAGCAATCAGCACTACTTCATTCATGGGCAGCTTGCAGTGCTGCAGCATCTATAAGATCGGGCACCAAGTTTCTTACGCTGGTGTCCCATTCAAATACACAATGGCTCTTAATCCTTAGCAGGAATTAACAGAAAGTTTCAACACTGCATTATTAAATTAAAAGGTTACAATATGCCACAAGATGACTTAAGCAGGACTCAGGAGTATATGTCTGTTAATTTTAATGCTCTGTCTCAAAGTACAGAACTCTGGACATTTCCAGCATCACATTTAAAACATGGTACATCTACTAATACGTGATCTGGTGCATTAATGGACCAAATTAAGTTACAGGTATGAATTTTACATAAAACGGATTAATATTATATGTCATGGAGGAATTTTAAATACTTCATCTCCATGCATTTTTAATAGTTATGTGCTCTAATTTAATGTTCCCTGGCTTTGCTTTGCTTGAAGTCCCTAAACCCTCCTCCTTCCTTCTCCCCCACACTCCTCAAGTTTTGCTTGGG
>VWZV01012978.1:0-102537 GCA_013397155.1 Irena cyanogastra | reverse complement strand
CCGGCGCCGCCCGCCCCACCCGCGCCCCGCGCTATATAGGGGGCGGCGCGGCCAGCGGCAGCAGCAGAGGTGGTTGTGTTCGTGGTCAAGCGGCTGCGGAGCACGAGCTTTTCATTTTNTTGGGATCATCCAACCTATAGCTAATTCACCTTCCCATCACATCCTCATGGTGTAGCATACAAATCTGGACCTCAGTCTAGAGTTACACCTCAAAGGTTTACACCGACCACGTGGATTTTGAGCTGAGAGGAGCCTAACTGCCATGGATGGCAGTGGCATTGTGGGACAAAATAAGCAAAACAAAGAGTGGGTATTTCTAAGCGGAGCCTCCAAACACGTCTTTAAGAGGTGAGAGAGAATGCAAGTGTGCTTCATTATACGCTTCCGATGATCCAGCCTCACCCCTCATTCAAGTTCTGGGTTTGACAGCTTCCCACTGTATCCTTTATATATCACCCGTTGTGACTAAGCTTGGAGGGGACATGTAATCATTAATCACCATTATGAATTTCTTCCCTTCTGTTGGGTTAGACTTACAAGCTTAGGGGCAGATCCTGCAGCCTTTACTCTTTCCTTCCGCCCTTTGCCTGAGCAATCAGCACTACTTCATTCATGGGCAGCTTGCAGTGCTGCAGCATCTATAAGATCGGGCACCAAGTTTCTTACGCTGGTGTCCCATTCAAATACACAATGGCTCTTAATCCTTAGCAGGAATTAACAGAAAGTTTCAACACTGCATTATTAAATTAAAAGGTTACAATATGCCACAAGATGACTTAAGCAGGACTCAGGAGTATATGTCTGTTAATTTTAATGCTCTGTCTCAAAGTACAGAACTCTGGACATTTCCAGCATCACATTTAAAACATGGTACATCTACTAATACGTGATCTGGTGCATTAATGGACCAAATTAAGTTACAGGTATGAATTTTACATAAAACGGATTAATATTATATGTCATGGAGGAATTTTAAATACTTCATCTCCATGCATTTTTAATAGTTATGTGCTCTAATTTAATGTTCCCTGGCTTTGCTTTGCTTGAAGTCCCTAAACCCTCCTCCTTCCTTCTCCCCCACACTCCTCAAGTTTTGCTTGGGATTTTCCCTGCCTGTAAACCAGCATCCCCAAGTCCCTCAAAAAATGTGTAAAGCCGGAATCAGTCTCCTGCACCGAGAGGATAAAAATGCGCTTCACCACCCGAGGAGATGCCAACTCTCCCGGGAAAGGGAATGGGGGAGATGGGAGGGCGGATGCAGCCGCCTTGGTCCGGGTCGGGCGGCAGGGAGCGGCGCCGATCGCGCGGGGCTGCGCTNAGAAAAAAAAATTATTTTTTTTTTCGCAACGGGGGTGTTTGCGGTGCCGCTGTTGCCGCGCGGCTCTGCGAGCGCCTCTGGTTACATTCCCGGGGCGGCCGCTGTTAACGCCATCGAGGCGCTGCGGCCGCGCTCCGCTCCCGTTGCGGGCGGTGCGTGCGCGGCTTTCCGAGGTCGCAGCGGCAGCAGCAGGCGGCGGTGGTGGAGAAGGAGGTTTCCTTCCCTCCTTGCGGCACCATGAAAGCCGTGAGCCCCGTCCGGCACCCCAGTCGCAAGGCGCAGCCCGGCGTGGCGGGCGGCGGCGGGGGGCACCCGGCTCTGCGGTGCCTGGCCGAGCACAGCGGCTGCAAGGGTGGCCCGCCGTCGGGCGAGGAGCCGGCGGCGCTGTGCCTGCAGTGCGATATGAACGACTGTTACAGCCGGCTGAGGAAGCTGGTGCCCACCATCCCGCCCAACAAGAGGGTCAGCAAAGTGGAGATCCTACAGCACGTCATCGACTATATCCTCGACCTGCAGCTGGCTCTGGAGATGCACCCAGCGCTGCTCCGGCAGCAGCCCCCGCCGCCCGCTCTGCACTCAGGCAGTTGTCCCGCGGGCACCCCCAGGACCCCGCTGACGGCCCTTAACACTGACCCGGTAAGAGGTGCGTGATACACGAGCGCGAGGAGCGGGGTGCGGAGCAGAGCGGCGTGGCGCGATGGTCAGCGCCGGCCGTGGGAGCGCGCCCGGTGATGTGCCGCCACTCTGGTACCCGTGGCTCGACCGAGAAGCTGTAGCTCCCGAAGGGGACGGGGCGGACCGGGCGGAGGAACGCCCTGGCGGTGCGCGGTGGGTGCCCGCATTCTCTCGGTGCGGGCAGGCAGCCGCACGGTGTGTACCGTGTAATTACGGTCTCTCGAGGGAGTACCTGTAGCCGGCGTGTTTGCACACACGGGAACAGGCGCGTTGTTCCTGTGCTTTCCAGCCTCCGCGCCGTGTAGCGAGTGTGAGGGGCTGTGCAGAGGGAACGCAGCGTGCTTTGGAGGGGCGGGAATCGGGGAGCGACTCCCTTGTACGGGACCCATGGTGACAGCCCGGCGGCGCGGCAAGGAAGGTGCCCCGGCACCCTGGGCTTGCCACAGCGCGGCGGTGACCCCCTTGGCTCTGTCTCCCCGCGGGCCCCCTATGGGGCTATGGTAGTGCCTGGGTGCGTGGAGGAGGAGGGCATCTGGGCAGTGGGAGGGGGGGGGAGTCTCCGTGTCGTTTCTCCCCAGTTGTTAATTTGCCGTGTTTGGTTGCTGCGCAGGCAGGCTCTGTTAACAAGCCGGGGNGACCTGGTTTGTTTTGGGTTGTTGATCAAGCATGTCTTGTGTTGTGTTGGTGGCGCCAGTCGGTCTGGAGCGGAGCGGTTCACACACCCCCTCTATTCATTCCTCTCCCACAGGTGTGCGGCGGCGCCGCGCCGCGCCGAGGCAACGCGGGGGGCGGGCGGCGGCGGGGGGGCCCGGCCCTGCCCCGCCGCACCGGAGGAAGGAGCCATCCAACCCCCCCGAGCAGTTCCCATGCTTCACCCCGGCAGAGCCAAGGCTTTTCACCATTTTGCACGTCCGTAGCGGTCCCCCCCCTCAGCTCCCCGTGTCCTTTCCCCCTTTCCCCCCTGGTTCCGTCTCTTCTCGTCGTTCCCGGCCAGCTGTGGGCGGCGGCGTATCCCACGGTGGCAGCGGGAAAAGTTGCGACTCTGCCCCGGGATAGAGGACCGAACCTAAACCAGACTTTAGAAACCTTGTAACTCTTAAGGGACCGAGCAGCCGAATCTTGAAGCTTTACTAATCTCCCAGAGCATTTGTAGATATATTTGACATCTATTGTTTAAAATAGATGGATTTTATTGGGGCCCAGGGAACTTTCTTCTCCCTGCAGGAATGTTACATATTGTATAGACAAATAAGTGACATTTCATACTGTGTATATATAGAGATGTTCTATAAGTGTGAGAAAAGTATATGCTTTAATAGACTACTGTAATTATAAAATATTTTTAATTAAATATTTTTTGTAAATATTATAAAGGTGTGTATGGTTTTTTTTAATCTGTGGGAATATCTCTTTAGAAAACCACAGCTCAAGTACGGAGCTGCTAATATGGAAATATTTTAAATGTTTAGGACTTTTTTTTGTCCCCAAATGTCCTTTAGACTCAAAAGTTGCAGCTTTAGCTAGTGGTCCTGCATGATTGCATGAGGTGTCTAATTGCAAATAAAATTGTTTGGAGTCCATAAAACGTGTTTTCCTCAATCTAGACTGAAAATGTTTGTAAATGTATTATACATTTTGAGACTACACTTNGTGCGGGCAGGCAGCCGCACGGTGTGTACCGTGTAATTACGGTCTCTCGAGGGAGTACCTGTAGCCGGCGTGTTTGCACACACGGGAACAGGCGCGTTGTTCCTGTGCTTTCCAGCCTCCGCGCCGTGTAGCGAGTGTGAGGGGCTGTGCAGAGGGAACGCAGCGTGCTTTGGAGGGGCGGGAATCGGGGAGCGACTCCCTTGTACGGGACCCATGGTGACAGCCCGGCGGCGCGGCAAGGAAGGTGCCCCGGCACCCTGGGCTTGCCACAGCGCGGCGGTGACCCCCTTGGCTCTGTCTCCCCGCGGGCCCCCTATGGGGCTATGGTAGTGCCTGGGTGCGGGGAGGAGGAGGGCGTCTGGGCAGTGGGAGGGGGGGGGAGTCTCCGTGTCGTTTCCCCCCAGTTGTTAATTTGCCGTGTTTGGTTGCTGCGCAGGCAGGCTCTGTTAACAAGCCGGGGGACAGCATCCTCTGCCGTTGACCGCCGCTCCCCAGGTGAGTGCCGGGCGGGCGTGGGGCCGCGGGCGGGGGGAGCGCAGCCCTCCGCGGCGCAGCGCCCGGGCTCGGTGGGGCCGCACCGCATCCTGTGGGAAGCCTGCCGAAGGGGTACCAGAGCCCGGCGAGAAATACTCGCAGGCGGCTTTGGGGTTTTATTTTTAATTACGGGGTGGTTATTTTATTTTTCCTAACTACCGGGNAGAAACCTTGTAACTCTTAAGGGACCGAGCAGCCGAATCTTGAAGCTTTACTAATCTCCCAGAGCATTTGTAGATATATTTGACATCTATTGTTTAAAATAGATGGATTTTATTGGGGCCCAGGGAACTTTCTTCTCCCTGCAGGAATGTTACATATTGTATAGACAAATAAGTGACATTTCATACTGTGTATATATAGAGATGTTCTATAAGTGTGAGAAAAGTATATGCTTTAATAGACTACTGTAATTATAAAATATTTTTAATTAAATATTTTTTGTAAATATTATAAAGGTGTGTATGGTTTTTTTTAATCTGTGGGAATATCTCTTTAGAAAACCACAGCTCAAGTACGGAGCTGCTAATATGGAAATATTTTAAATGTTTAGGACTTTTTTTTGTCCCCAAATGTCCTTTAGACTCAAAAGTTGCAGCTTTAGCTAGTGGTCCTGCATGATTGCATGAGGTGTCTAATTGCAAATAAAATTGTTTGGAGTCCATAAAACGTGTTTTCCTCAATCTAGACTGAAAATGTTTGTAAATGTATTATACATTTTAAGACTACACTTTTGTCATTTAGGCACAGGGGTTTTTAGTGCATTCTATAAAAGTAGCAGTAATATGTGTTTTTTACTGAGACAAGAAAAATTGTATCTAGTTTTTTTGCATTACGGGAGCAGTGCTTTAGATCTCTAATCAGCTGTTGTTTTTTGGGGTTTTTTGTGGAGTTTTTTTTTTTAAACTGCTCTTGAATTAGATGGAAAATATTTGTTTGGAAACTTCATTTAGAACCAAAAGGTCTTATCACAAATTTGTGTTCCTACAGCTTATTAATTGCTTAAAAAGTGAAAACTGTTCTCTGCTTGCAGCCAAAGGGCAAACAACTAACAAAAACAGTTGCTGTTTCCTTCGTCCAAAGAGTATTAATAGTGAACTGCAGAAGGGCACATGGGCAAAGTCATCATGATCAGTGATGTAAATTCATCTTAAAATGAACCTAAGTAGACCAAAAATCGGATAACTGTGTCAAGATTATTTTTCTAGTACAAAATTACTTACATTTTACTGCAGCTATGTTACAGTTAAAATCCTGTTTAATCTGTGTGATGTGTAACTACTACATGTGAACATTAAACTAGATTTACCTGTCTTTAACTGTGATTTTTCAGCTTATTTCTTCAATGCTCTGAATTTGCACATTCTCTTCACTATTCGTATATAGCATTTGACGGGTGGATTATTTTCATGATCAAGTCCTGCTGGCTGTAAACTTGTGTCCAGGCTCAGTGAAAGAGTCTCATCTTGTGTGATCAGTAGCCTGCGCACTAGTGAAATGGGATAGTCAGAGTGGAGAATTAAGTAGGATTTAATTGGATGCTTTGTAAATAACTAGCCAACTGTGTGTGTAACATGGTCTGTTTGACTAAAAAAGAGGATTTGTTTCAAATTGTACAAGTGTCAAAAGTACTATAACCCAAGGGAGGACTTTTATCAAGTTAAATATTTATAAGGAAATTAACTATGGGGGCCCTTAGGTATTGACTACAGTGATAGTGTCAACAAGATGAACACTTTCTTTAGCAAAATAATTGTGAAAAGATCAAATGAAAAAGTGGCTAACACATCTGTAAATATAAGGCCTCCTGTCACTGCAAATGCTTTAAAGGCACAGGCATTTTACAGGCTGAGCTGGGAGTTAAGGGATGGGGAGTGGGTCCCTGCATTGTATTCCCCCACCTCTGCTATTGCAATTTTAGTTAATTGAACAAGTAAAACACTTGTTCTTGTAAGATTAAGTCTCAAAGTTCTTATCCTGGATTCTCCTAGCTACTTTCATGACAGTAGCAATGCTATCAATAGGATTTTTGCTGCACTTCAGCAATTTTTCCGTTGTGTTAAAAAAGAGAGGAGCAATTTTTTTCCCCAAAGGATTGGCTTAAATTTTCGTTCGTTTTCTTTCTTTATCCTATTAATGTTTGTAGTTTTCTGCTTGCTTCATTTTTTGTATACAATTTTTCAGTAACATTGATTCTCAGTACACTCGTTTCTATCCACTGTTGTCAAATTATAGTATTCCATTACATAGGAGAGGAAGCAAGCTAAAGGTGCTGTCCTAAAATATAAAATTATCTTGTAGAGTTTCTAAATATCGAAGCTGACGTATTCTGGGAGAGCTGGTAAACTACTGAGCTGCTCTTGAAGGAAGAACGTACCAAACCCTGGATTATTTCAGGTCAGGGCAATCTCCGTTGAGTTTAGCAGTTTAAGAATTTGGGTTTGCTTTTTGAAAAATTTGGTTAGGACCTTTACAAAATGAAGTCTTAATAAAGAGCTGTGAAAATTTTTCCTGTTATATGTAGTATTCTTCAGAAACGCGAAAGCTTGCATATAGCACTCAGACTAGATCACAACAGATGCTGGTCTTTACTTATTCCTTATGCTACGTATTAAACTCTAAAGGAATATCTAATTGCTTGCTTCCTAATGCTTGGGATCAGTACAGTCCTAAATGCAGCCATAATTATTTTCTGGTTTTCAAAGATTTTAGAGTTTTTCATCATACTGTAATCCCGTATCTTGTTTGAATCGTGTTTTCCATACAGCAAAAGGCATAAAGGTTTGAACAAATGCAAATTAAAAGGACTCTTTCTTCTAATGCCTTGAATTTTCTCTTAGTCACAAAAGCATTCCTTAAAAGGAGCTTTTTGATTGCGTGATGAGAGTTGTGGTGAGGCTGCCAGATTAGGAATTAGGATACCAAATTCTGTTCCCAGCTCTGCTATTGAGGCTCTTTTGTGACCTTGAGCAAGTCACCGACTGTCAAACAAACTTCAGTTTTCCACTTGTACCAGTGGCAACATGCACTCATCTTTACAGAAACAAGGAGATGAAACAGGCAAAATACATTCTTGTTTTAACACCTTTCTTACGCGGAGCAAGTTTTGGGGTAAGAAAGGAAGCATGAGGAAAGCTGGTGTGATTACCAGGAGCTTTCCTAAGGAGGAGCTGGTTGGGAAATACATTGCAAGCAGAGGTTGCAAGGAACGTCTTTTCATAGGACACTGAATTTGTCAAGGACTAGAAAACAGTCTCTAAGAGGAATAGATGAGGGAGCCAGGTATTTTCTGTCTCTGACTTGAATGCTGTCTGCAGAGCACAGCGATGGATACTGCTAATGCTGCGTGTCGGTTTTGGTGAGCAGTGGCATGGAAGTCCCAATCCTTGCAGGTGCTGAGGCTTCTCTCTGAAATTTCCAAGTGACAAGAAAGGTTCATTTCATGAAAAAGCCAAATGCCAGCTCCTGTGGCATTTTTCCTGCTGTTTCACACAGGAATGCTATTTATTTTCACTTTCCTTAGTGTTCCTTTTAAATAGTTGCATTTTCAGCCACAAGCGAAGTGGTCATGAGGAATGCCATAGCTGTCTTGCTGGTTGTTCTAAGAGTTAATGAATAAACCATGTATAGGATAAACAGGTTTATGCAAATGCAAAGCAGCACTTTACTATTTTTTGTATTTTCAAGGCTTTGTAGCCGTAGAACTCACATTTCTGTAAAACCTTTACAGTTGGAAAGAAGAAACCACGATACAAGTAATTCAAGTAAATGTTTTAGATGCAACACAATTTACTGGTTTCTTCAATAGTAAGGTTTGCAATACTGAATAGCGTGGTTCCAAAACAGTTTTGAAAACATTCTGCTCTCCAGTCCCAGAACATGTGATCTGAAAACACTGACTAAATATATTCCCCCATACAACTGCTTGCTTTTTTGCATTAGAAAGTCCACCCTTTACTCTCATTCCTGGGTAAGAGAAAACTTGCGTGCTCTGGCTACCAGTAGAGCCTGCTTTCCCAAATGTCCAAAGCAGGCATGCACGCACCAGCCCTTGCAGCACATCAGAGCTGACCTGGGAACTGGGCACCCTGGGGCTGTACAGCACTCGGGAGCTTGGCTGCAGGCAGTTGCCAGCCATATGCCAGCATCCCGCGGATCAGAGGCAGTCTCTGAGCCACCGCGCCCTGGTCATACCTTCTTGACAAAAACCTTTTTCCTCTTCACAGCCTGAAAAAACAAAATAATTCTCAGGGACCATGATATGGCATAAACTGCAGTGCGATCACAGCAACGTGGAGGAATTTTCCTCCTTAGCAAAACATCTGCCGGAGAAGAGCTATGTCACCCAGGGAGCACAGGGGAAGGAGCAGTGCAAGCCCTCCCGAGTGCTGTGCCCAGGCACAAGCCCACCAGTCAGATGCTGGTGAGCAATGGACCTGGCTGCTGGGCACACTAAGCACTACGAGGCAGTGTTTCCCTGTTTTGCTCCTCTTGAAGGTATGAGGGGGCACACAAGACTGTTTTCAGTCAGTGCTTGGCGGTGCTGAGGCAGTTGAGGACCTGTAGGCATAGCCCTAAAAAGTGCAAATCCACACCCAAAGGTGCAAACCATGCCAGTGGGTTGCGGTTCCCTGCCTGTCCCCCATGTCACTCAGAGGGGCACGGGCCGGGAAAGCAGAGCGCTCTTTTGGCAGCTTAATTCAACATAGAGGACACAGCAGTGGCTGGAATGAATTAGTACCCATTTGTAATTTCTCAGCCTGTAGGGAAAAGAGCTGGCATCCCGGAATTTGGCACATAGAGACAGGAGCATTCCCTCCCCACATGAAGTGTGACAGCAGCACTGCGCAGAATTCGGGGCAGGGCAATGTGGGCTTTTCTTCCTTTGATGGGCATGAAACACACTTTGACATGGGACAAGGGTTGGTTTTTATTTTCTTTTTTTTTTTTTTTTTCCCTTTTCTCTTTCTACCTTCTTTTAGCCTCAGGTTTACTTCTTTTTGGTTTGTTGGTTTTTTCCCCCCCAAAGATGATGTGTTTGTCAACTGATAGGATGCACTTGCTTCTGGTAAAAGAAGCACTTTGACAATTTTCACAACATATATAATTTGCTTAAGGACCACAATGGCTTCTTCTGAGCCATGTGTCATGTAAATAAATATTCCAATAATTTTTAACACGAATATTATGTACTCCATAGATCAATGCCTCCTTTGAAGCTCTTACCATTTATCCTGTAAGTTCCTATTCAGACATTTTTAAATATGTGTTATTTATTCAACGGGCTATCTTTTAATTCAGAGATGCTGGTGTCTATGTTTGTAGCAGTCTAGCATCTATATCTTGTTTAGAATATTTAAAAATCAGTATTTCTTAGTCTTTGCAGCAGGTTGAAAATATTCCCATAAAAATGTGGTAACAGGAAAGAATGCTTCAAATTAATAAGACTGAAACATACATCCATTTATGATTATTTTTTAAATACTTTGTCTTCTGTTCCCTTTTACCTTCTCCAGCAGCCCTGAAAACACACAAGGCCAGAAGTGGCTGACGTGTGTGGGCTGCAGCGCCGGTATTGAATCCCTGGGAGGGTTCGGGAGGGTAGCAGCGCCTGGACTCAGAGAGGCAGGTGGACATAGTGCTACAAGCCAGCATTTCCCCTTGACTTCTGATGTGTCTGTTCAGAGATGGGGAGTCCATCCTGGCAGGAGCATCACAGCACTGGGGCAGCCATCCTGCAAAAGGACATTGCCTTCTCCAGCTTTAACGAGGAAGCAGTTTCTTGGTTAATGTGCAGGACAGGCTCACCAGGTAAGTAGGAGCCAATATTAACAGCACTGCCTTGTGAGCTTCCCCAGGGCTTCAAGTACCACCAGGGTTTTTTAGGGGGTTGTGGTCTTTTTGAGGTGCATAGAGGCTCTCTGCCAGGCAGCTGCCAAAGGCAGGGGGAGGTGTGAAGGTGCAGTGCATGGACCCAGATGATTTCATGCCTTTGCAGCTATTAGCCAGGGCAAATCCTTTCCTGTTCTCAGAGGGTGGGGGAGCAAGCAGAAGTTCTATCCCTGCCTCAACAGAAAGCTGCAAGGGGAACCCAGTGATCTCCTGGGTCCTTGCAGGAGTAGCCCATGAGATAAGATGGTCTCTGACCTCTATGCAGGCTAATGAAGGAGGAAAACCAGGGCTGAGAAAGATAAAGTTCGTATTTAAATGCAGACATCTGCAACAATAGAGGTGAAAACATAAAAAATTGCTATCAAATTCATTTGCTTGTGGTATGAAGGTTTTTGTCTCACCTCATTTAAACAGTCCCACTCCTGTGTTTAGTTTACTTGTGTTAATATCCCTCAGAGGCTTCATCATTTGCTATTGATGAGCATAGACAAAAAAAAAAAAAAAGGTGGTGCTGTCCAAGCAATTAATTCTCTTTCCAAGTGCTTAAAATTCAGCATGTCCCTTCAGTTCCAAAGGTGCTAGATCTTCAAAACCAGCAAGCTGCTCACAGTCAGCTGGGAAATCCCAAGTTATTTTGGAGCACATAAAAACATTCAGTGCTGATAAATACTCACACTGTGTTTTGCATCTTCATAATTTGGGATTCCTTTTACTTGACATATGCAATAAATAAAGCAATAAATAAAATATGATCCCTGCCTCAAGGACATTTCTCTGTGTAAGTTGCAACCCGGTATTCAAACTCCTTCCAAACCAGCTGGTGCTACACATCTACCACACTTCCTCATTCTAATTCAGAGACACCTTCATAAGAAGGTGACTATGAACAATGCTCTTTAAACCATGATGGAAACAGATATGGATAAGGATTCTAATAAGAATACAAAGCAGTAAAAACAGAGCACTGCTTTAGCTGGAAAATGGGAAAAAATTTTTCGTTAGCCCTTTTTGGTGAAAAATGTTTTTACCGAAAGCATTGGAAACTCCAGTGACTCAGCTCTTGGATCAAATGCCCACCGAAGTCTTTCCATCACCTCCAACAGATGTCGAATGGCGAATTCACATGAATGAATGGGTACATTTAGGTCTCTGTAGTGCACTGCTTTGCATGGACAAAAACCCATTATGCTTCCTCCAGGCCTCAATTAGGAGGTGGATTTTGCCATTTTTTGCCAATTTACCCTAGACCTACACTGTTGTCAGTGGAATAAGAAGTTGGGCCTAGACTTCAACCAAGCAAAACAGCACCAGGACCCACAGCTTTAAACTTTCCCCTACTCTAAAACCATGACAGCTCTCTCTGCAAAGACTTACATGTGACTCAATAGCAGCAGCAGCTCCATCAGGGCCCAATGGTGAAGGAAATTAATCGTGAGGCTTAGCCTGTCCCTGGCTTGGCCGTGGGCTTAGTCTCACGTTAATCACAGAATTATAGAAGGGTTTGAGTTGGAAGGGGATCTTAAAGGTCATTCAGTTTCAACCCCTCTGCCACAGGCAAGGACATTAGACCAGGTTGCTCAAAGCCCCGTCTGACCTGGCTTTGAAAGAGTTATAAAATTCTCTTTTCTGTTGCCAGATGGGTTTTGAGTTGAGTTTTGCCATGAGTTTGCCCATGAGTTAGTTTAGTGGGCAGGGTCAGATGCTCACTGCCATCAGCTGCTGGGGAAGCTTGCATCGTATTTGGCTTGTATGCTGAATATTAACAGAGCTATCCATCAGTATTTGCTTGGATTCATTGAAATATTAAAACAAAAGCTTGTGTCTGTGTTGCAGGGCAAGGTCTTCTTTATTTTGCTGGGGCAATAGCTGTATTGAAACAAATTGTATTTTGTTTTCTTTCAGACAGGTGTGATGGCACACCTGCGGAGCTCAGGCTTGAATAGCAACTCGTAACCTTTTGTGGGTAAGGTGGGGGGCAAATCCTGCTTAACAAGGATGTCAAACTGATCTTTGTTCCCTTCTCCCCAATCAAGTATCTGTGGCAACAAACTGGAGACAAGTAAACAATCGGCTTCTGCTACCGCAAGCTTTCCATTTACAGTTCACCAGGAGCTCTTATTATATGAAAGGAAAGGGTGGATGTGGTGTCAACACAAGGTAATAGTAATATTATTTGAACAGGTGTGTGGGGTGTTGCTAAAGTGAGAGAACAGGCAAGCTGTAGGGAGCAGTTAGTACAGGGCTGTGCATGTAATAACCAGAGCTCACCCGCGTGTATTATCATAACAATCATGTGTGGCGATGGGTTTCACAATAAGCTGGTCTGATTTACGTGGTGCATTAAACTAGTTTTGTTGTTTCTCACTTCCTAACTCCCTGCTGGAAAAGAGCCCAAAAAAATATGCACACTAAAATTTTGGTGAGCAGACCCACCGTGCACGCAGCTACAGATAGATAACCCACCAGGCCACAATTATGCCCCAGACTCCACTCCTCCACAGGCAACTTTGCTTCTGATTTATGTCTTGGACAGAGAGAAAGCAGATTAAGCATCTCAGGACTGCATTACAAAGGGATGGCAGGTTTGCGGCAAGTTAAGGCACCGTGGAATTGGGAGAGTCGAGTACCTCAGCAGTTTTGTCTATACATCTATTCCCTGTAATGTAGTTAATTTTAATAATGTACTTCCAGCCTGTGATGTGTGTTAAATTGATATGTATCTGTGATTCGAATGTATATTCATCTCTGTGTGTATAGAGTTGGATGAATATCCTTTCAGCAAGAAAACTGTGTGCCACAGTAGAGAATGGAAACAGTAAAAATAATCTTTTAGATTCTGCTTTTAAGGAGACGACTGGAATCACATTAGAAAGGATTAATGCGGTAGGACATACCTTGCTGAAATTTGCATGCTTCCATTGTGAGAAAGTGGGAAACAAAGGGAAAAATCATACCCTGATGTGCTCTCAAAGCAGAGCTATATGCTATGATTCACTGAAGACAGCCATGGAGGTTAAAAAACAGAAATTAGGAGACAGTATAAATTATGTGAGGGTGTTCAAGACAATTAGACAACTCGTTGTCCATTTACAGTGCTGCTCATAGCTTTATATCAAATCTGATGGAAGAGTGGCAAATTTTAAGCAAGGAAATTTTTCACTTTCTCCTCGCCTCTCCTTAAGCTGTACTTTGTTTAGAGATATCTTAATGCGTATCCTGAGCATTTTAATAAGAAACTATTGCATGCCACTGGTTTGTGCAAACAGTAGTTGTATTATTACAGAGGATGAATTAATCTTCCAGGCGTCCATTTGTGTTACTCAGATCAGGCAGGGTTTATTTGCAAAGGGCTGACCCTGCTTCCTGGCAGGTTCGCCGGGAGGTGCCGTGTCAGATTCCCTCCAGTGGATGCAAGAGGGTTCAGCTGGCACATCCCAGGGACCGGGGAACAGTCACATGGCAGAGGCTGCCGCCTAAGGGAACGCAGGGTCAGTGACTGTGACGGCAGCGGCACCACGTCCTGGGTTCGACATACTCCTGCAGGGATTCTTCAGTGGGTATTGAAGGCTGGTACGAAACAAGTATTCTCAAGCTTGGGTCTGCATTCTTCTGGTAATGCAGATTTAGCCCAAGGTCACACAAGAAACCTTTATTTCAAGCAGCTTGCTCCGTCTTAAAGAGAATTGCTACAGCATTTCCCTGTGTACACATTTCATTAAGTAAATGCTTAATAGCAGGGTGGCTGTCATCTTAGGGCAAATATTTTAGAAATCCCTTGTTAGTCACATCAGGTGTGCTTCTTCAATATTGCAACATCTGTTATTTGTTAGATGCAAACAGAGAATGAAAATGTGTATTTGCCTTGTCCTGAGCTCTTCAAGTAATTCAGGCAACCTGGCTGAATGTGCTGCAGACAGTGCTGACAGTACAGTTATTTCAGGAGGGTAAAATTGCACCAAAACTTGAGTAGGGGGTAAACTAAAAAGTTTTGTATTATGCTTGGGTGCTCTCTAGTTCTTTTACAATCCAGTGTGTACTTTAAATATACCTTGATCCTTGGAATTTCCTTGTAGAAGTCAATGCTTTGCTGCTGTTCCAGCAGAGCAAACACTGGATGGGCTCTTCACAAACAGTGGGTAAGTCACAGTCAGCTGAAAGGAGCGTACTCTTGGTCACAAGGGTCTAGGTTTCTGCAATAAAACAGGCATTTTGGTCTTTCTTTGCAGGCATGATTATTTCACACTAGAAGGCGCATATTTCGAGGCTGCATCACAAAAGTCTGATTCTTTGCTTTGGATTAGTTTTGCCGGTTTTAAAGCAAGTACTGAAGCAATCAGAAATAACAGCCTGGTGGCATTTTAGGCATAGTTTGATGAATTTAGTTGAATAGGGACTTTAATGAGAGAGCAGTGGATTATTAATTACCTCTGGCACAGTTTAGCACTCTGGTCATGTATGGTATTTATCTGGGGTGCATCAGTCTGTTAGTTGGCTATTGCAGTGCAAAAGTTGGTGTCAAAGTCATTGTGGTGCGCTGCAGAAACAGCATCACAGCTGCACAGCAGCCTATGCAAGAATTCCTTGAACATAGATGGAATATATTAATTAAAATTATCAATCAATTAAGAGCTTGTTTGAGTTTTGGTTTGGTATATATGTATATGTATGTATATATATATATAAACTCCTAAGAATATTGCATGTCTTCCATCAAATTTAATTTTTCAGAATGTTTGTCTATTTTGTGACTGACAATTTTCACTTGCTGATATTCTTTTACACACTTGGGAGTCGTCCCCTTCCTTTGGATCAGCCTAAGGAAAATGCTGCCCTCTCTTGAATTTGAGGACGCAGTGCACCTCCTGGCAGAGGCTGCCCGGGGAGCAGGAGGCAAAGCATTCCTGAAAGATGCTGGTGACTTCTGCAGGGCTGATAAGTGTTGAGAAAGGCAGCAATGTATTTTAGACTAGTAAACAGGGTTAAGAGAATTGTTCGAAGGATGTAAATTCTCTAAATTATAAAGTTTCTTTCTTCTGAAAAAAAATTGGAAAACAAGCAAACATGCTTTATTCCATTACGTAAATACCTTAGCCAGGAAAATGTCATTGTCTCCTGTGCCTGCATAGAGAGGAGGTCAAGTCTTGAAATTCTTTGGGCTACTTTCATTCAAATTTAAGTTATTTCTTTGACTGTTTCAGTTGTGAGTTTTGCTGAATGCCCATCTAGATCTTGCAGTCAAAGGAAAACTTTTTTTTCTGCTAGGCCTTCTCTGAAGGAGGGAGGACGTGACTGGCTGCCACTGGTCCTCTGCACCAGAAAAGAAACACTTGGGGTCACTCTAGTGTATGACAACCCCCAAAGCTTTCCCACTGGTATGGAACCACTGACGTGTTGCTTGTAGAAACCAATGTGTCACTGCCTTGAACAGCTCAGTCAGGAGATGTGTCTCCGGCTGGAGGGAGGAGGATGTTTCTCCAGCTGTTTCTCCTCTTCTCTGACAAGCATGGATAGGGCATACTTTTTTTGCATCTTCCTTCAAGGAGGGAATATAAAGGAGACCTTGTGGGAAAAGCTATTCTGGAGTAGCTTCTGCCTCCATTTCTTCAACAGGGGCATTAAAACCAGCAAACAAACAAAAAGCTCTCCCCTTCTCCCATGGACACCCCTGCTTGTAGAAAGATGTGTCTTTTTCTGCTGGAAGCAAGGGGTGAAAAGGACCATTATGTGATGTGTAGGAGGGATTGGCTAAAAAGTAGTCCTAGAGCAATCTAGCATCCCTAGGAGGGAGGACGTGCAGGTTTTGGTTTGTATTAACTCTTAAGATGCCAGTGCACACATGAGAACAAAGTTTCCTGGACATTAGATGCTGCATGAGAAGAAGGTGAAGCAGGGTGTGCATTGTGGAAGACAAGGAGTAAAATATGCATGCACATCTAAACTCATGGTCTTTTTCTTTACTGTTGTTATTTAATACATTTTTCTGCACATACAGCTCCCCACCCAGCCCTCTTACAGTTCTCAGAAGCTAAAAGACAGGTAGGCAGCAAGGAGCAACATGCAGGGGAAATGATTGGCTAACAATAGCTGTGAATATTGTTAGTTACATGATTTGTGCAAAAGGACATACTTTTTAATATTTATCTCACTTTTCTGTGCCTACAGTTATCTTTTTTTTTTTTTAACACAAATGTGAGGGTGATTAATCCTAAATGCGATCTGAAAAAGGATAAACAGAAGGAGACTGGGCACATATATGTCACTTGCACTGTATACTACCTCATCTATATTAAATATGAGACAAAGTAATAAAAATAAACAATACAGTATTGTGTCAGTTGCAACTCAGGCAGTAACAAAATATTGCCACATTTTTTCTAACAAAGCTGGCTGTGTGGTGGTTGGAAAGAACCCTAAAGCATACGAAGCTCTTATCTTCATACATTTCCCTAAAGAATAATAGATCAGTCGGTGCTCTGATGCTGTTTTAATAATGTACAATTTACAATTCATTTGGTTACCAAGCACTCACAGTATAATTAATTTCACAGACCCTTTCTACATATTGGCATGGTTTATGACAGTACAGAGGGAAGATGGGAAAACTCAGTTCCTCCTGCTGTCACAGGAGAGTGCCTGGATGATGTGTCACTGGGCTGGTCTCACAGCAGCCCTGCCTTTGTAGGGGTGACAGGGCTTGATTTCCCCTTTCCTTCTGCCCCAGCTCCCGCCTGCCTTTCCCATCTCCCTACATGACCACCTCCATGGAGGATATTGCCTTGGGGATGAGCCAGGCTCATCCTGCAGCTCCCCATAGCATTGAGCCAGATCAGCCCTGTCCCTTTGAGTCGCAGCAGGCCCTGAGATCCGCTGCAAGCACGGGAGCAAAAGCTGAGGTGAGCCAATGAGAAGACTCAAGGGCAAAAGGCAGATGACAATCCTTCAGTGCCTCTCAGCAGTGCCTCCCTTCACCCTTGCAGCTGGGGACAGGAGAACCTGTCAGGAACACAGGTATTGCTTCAGTCAGAAGTGACTGTCCGTCTGAACTGTCAGTGCCCAAGCCTAATATAAGTTAACAGAATCAAGACATGAAAAATGGAGGGAAAGGCTCTAGAATTGGGCAGAATACATATTGTTGGGAGCTTTATTTCCACAGTCCTGTTATTTTTCCCTTTGTGGGCAATCTGTACAGTTGCCTGAGAGACTTAAATAATGGACTCTCTCTGCAATGAATGGAGCTGCTGTTCTGTGCTGTCTTGCACATCAAAGCAGTTTTTTAGAATCTGCATTTACCTCTTTGATAAAGACAGCGCTGTGAGGAATTCAGCAACTGCAGGGAACCTGCGGGTCTGCACATCCACCCAGAGCTTGCTTTGACAGCAGTGTATGAATTGCTATTGAAGTGATGGTTTTGTTTCCACTATCAAATAAACAGGGGTTTCCTTTTCTGAATTTCCCAAACATTATTTTCTTGTTTGAAGTTATTGATTCCTGTAGATGCACACTGTATATACACACATACATGGATATTCATGTATATGTGTATATACACGTATAGAGACACACACATATATATATAGTTCTGTTAGATATATATAGATATATCTATATCTATATATAAATATATGCCTGAGGGTAGAGATCACAGTTGGTGAAGGCTGAGCACACAGTCCTGGATATAAACACACAAGTACTCACAATGAAGTGCAGCTTAAAGCTAGGTTTACTACTTTTCTGCAATTACAGTTGCAGTTTCTCTCTTTTTTTCTTAGAGGTTCAAAAGCTGGTTTCATCCAGGGACTGAAGAACATGGTAAGCCACAGCTCTAAAAGTTTGATTAACCCCTATGGGACCTGTGTGGTTTTCACAAGACATTAACTGTAAGAGGTACATCTCTCGCATTGTGTCTGCAGCTGGCTACTCAATCCTAATTATTTGGTTTCCTAATCTCTTGAACAAAAATATGGTGAGGTACAGACCATGAGATACCTCTTTCACATCTTTTTTTCCATATAGGATTTGGCAGCGAATTTGCCAACATATTGATGACCTGCTGCTCTTATTTTTAACATATATAGAAACTTGACTCTTCTGTGAATCATATCTATATGATATATAATATCTATAAACTAAGTGAAACCCAAAAAAGGTTTTTAAAGACATCATATACATATGTATAAAACACAGGCAAGTATTATTATTATCATAAATTACTCTTATTCACAATATAATCACAATTTAAAGCTTATGTGGTTAATGTATCACAAGGTTCACTTCAAAACAGGGCTCAAAATCTCTCCCTGCAGTCAGGTTTACAGAGGGTTTAAAGCAGTGCTCCTGTGGCATGAGAGGACTGATGGAGTCCTATCCCCCCAGGAGAGTGTTGGTTTCTTTTCTGCCTGAGAGAAAACACCCAGGAAAACCTGATGCACTCCTAAGATGTGGGAAGTAGCAAACCTGGTAAACTTTGCTCTTAACCTTTGAATATCAAAGAGTTAAAATCTAGCCTTCAATCCAGGTGAATTTTTTCAAGCCTACAATTTTGGAATGATGAATGTCTGTGTAATTATCTATTATCTGCTTTTTTACCTGTTTCATTTCTCTCCTATACAGTATGCCTCTTACCATAATTTCTTTTTTTCCATTCAAAAATATTTTGTTTTGACTTGATGTTGCTCAAGAAATAAATGCGACTATGTTGCATTTAAAATTCCTGCAAGCACCAACCTGGCTGCAAGACAAAACTCTCTGCTTTGAATTTCCAGATCTGTATCTACCAAAAAGAAGAAAAAAAAAAAAAACGAAAAAAACATAGCATTGCAAGGAAGTACTACTTGCTTTATTTTGGCATTTTTTCAGTACTAAAATAAAAAAAAAATTCTCAGACATGCAAGTAAAATTGACAATGTTTAAACTCCCAATGGCTTAACAGCATTTCAGAAGTTACAAGTATTTATGAGAAATAGAAAAATATTTTAAAGTTAGATCACCTATTTCCTTTGGAAAAAAAATATCTGACAATGAAATCTGAACAACAGCTAAGCCAATTATCTTTCTTTTATGACCACTTGGGGAAGAAGGAGTCTTTTCTTGTTTCTTAGTCCATATTAAATAGGAGTTGGAATCAAGACGGCCTTTGCAGAGGAAAGAAAGCCAGGAGGCCAGGCTGGTGTCTGCATTATCAGTGTCATAGTTCTGTTGTACACCTTTGCTCCAATTCCCTCTTTCTGAACCCACGGGGACCCCGAAACTAAGAGGCTAGATCCACTTTGATGAGGAGGACAGCTGGCACAAGATGGCCCCAATCCATTCTCCTAATCCCCCTTCCTTCTCAAAATGCCTGTTGGGAATGGTCCCTGGCAAGTGTTAACTGTGAACTGGGTCCAGGGATGGCTGGGGAGAGTCATACTTGACCCAAGTCAACACCATGCCAAGGACTGCTGTAACAATTTAACAATCTGGAAAATTGAGCTCCAGCACCTGGGGACATTCCTGGGCACCGTTTCCTTGACTATCTGCACGTGGCCAAAGAGAGCAAACCAATTGATAAATACCTACGCGATGGTGCAGGGTTGAAATGTGTGACAGCAGCATCCCATACGCTGGCCCAAACATTATGCTGAAGTTTTGCAAATCAACTAATAAATGTAGCAATCGCTTTTAAAAGAGAGTCTAACATTTACCAAAAAGGGAGTCAAATCCCCAAGCCAAAGGCAAGATAACACTTCAGTGGCTTGTTCATAAAAAGCTACCACTTGGCTTTCCACAACAGACTTGCCAATGTAAAGCTTCATGGAAGGAATGCAAAACAGCCAGGCGAAGCTTAGAGAAAAAAAACATTTTCCATCAAGGACAAAATAGTCATATCGTCTTGAGCTGTGACACACCAGCTTACTTAGCTGTGATTTTACCAGCATAACTACCTGATGCTTTGTGTGATCAAGGTGCCCACAGCTGTAATCTAATGTGATCTGGAGCTTATTCACTGATCACAGCTGTGTAATTTCAGGTAACATGCTTCCCTTGTTTAGTTTTGTTTAACATTGTTAAATATATAGTCAGACCATCTGCACAGTATTTTTTAAAATTGGAAATTACAACCATAACTTCCTTTTTATATATCAATAAACTAAATAGCAAAATTTCAAAGGGATCCTTCTCTACCAAACAGTGAAGCAGAATGTTTGTCCCACGCCACACCATTGCCTAATTGCGCACTAATTGGACAAACGTGATTAAATATTTCAAGATCTTTGCTAATTGCCTCTATTTTAGCTTTAAAATTTGCTTGCCACCAACAAATTTAATGACACTGGTGTCTAGTCATCAGCAAAAAGCCCAAGAGTTGCTCTTTAAAATGTACCTAGTCAGAATATTTACTGATTGTGCATTGTTGTTTCCAATGTAGCTTAATTAGAAATCCAATCAGTTCTCCAAGTCTAATTATACTTGATTTGTAGATTTAGACTATGATACATAATGAAGCTAAGCAGCTAACAGTAAACGTGCTTGAAATGTAACAATAAGAGAAATATTTTTAATGCATGCCTTATTATCATTTTAGAAACTCCGAGTAATATATGAGATCAAACACAAAGGGAAATAGGAAGATTTATGACTCAATAGATTTTTTAAAAGCCCATTTTTTATCCTGTAGCAATATAACTGGCGTATGTTTAGTTTTTAAAAAAATTTCCTTTGTTTGTTTACTTATTTGTTTGAACAACATAGCAACATATATTTTGTGGATATATTGATGACTGTACTTGGTTGCATTTATCTTGCATGCCATTATTTTTGCCTTATATTTTAAATGGCATTATGCATCAGAAACTGGGAGCTGGGTTAGAGATGGTTACTAAGGCAGCAGTTCCCTTTAGCTGAGTCCCTACATCTTCAATGCACCCTTAATTTACTCTTCTCTCTGAGAAATATCCTTTAGGGGCCAAGGGCCAGATGTTTCTTTTTATTCCATGCTGTGCAGGGAAACACATCTGCTCTGCTATTATTTTTTACCTCAGTCCCACAGTCTGAACATTGCAGCTGCAGCCTTTACATCCACGTTGTAGGATCAAACTAACAGCATGTCACTTTTGGTATTGCCTACAATGTCCTTTTATTAGTATTTTTGTGCAGTAGTGAACATTTTGATCATGCTTAAGTAATGAGCAGGCTGTTTTCTGAAGAACAGGCAAAACTTGGAGGAAGAAGAGGAGGAAGAAGGAAGTCCATCAGCAAGTCACACCAAGACCCCTGGTTGCTTCCTTGTGTTTCCCAGAGAGGAATCCACAAGCAGCCACACTTTTCTGTTTAGAAAACTATAGAGTTACCCACAGACCTTTCAGAAATCAGGCTGTTTCACTGTTACATCCCTAGCTTGGAGGCTTTTGGTGTCATCTTCAGATTTTTTTTAGGAACCACTTGTTGCTCCTAAAGGGTTTACTGAAGGATAGCCTTTCTCTGCTGGAAATTTTTAGGGGTGTGCAGATTAGAAACAGTTAAAAACCACCTAGGTTATCTTATATGGGAAAAAAAACCCCTTTAAACCTGTGACAGAAAGCATTATGATCCCAGAATCCACGTGAGGAGAGGAGAAGCGAGATAGGTAGCAGCTACCTTCAAGCAGCATTAGAAGCAAGGCTGCAGTAGAAGGAAACTGAGGCTCACTGACCCTTTGCACTTTAGAGGAAAGCCCCCAGGGACTGTATGTAGCTCTTAATTTTCTCTCCTTATATTTTTATTCTCAATCTCTTCTTAAATCAAAACCCAGTCTTCTCCTGCAAAGAAAAAGCATAACCAACTGGCAAATCTTTGTGTGGGGCCTACAGAAGACAAATGTTGAAAGCTCTCCCCACTAATTGCTGCAGTTCTGAAAGAAGCTAATAAATAAAGCAGTTCATGAATAAAAGCTGTTTTCCAAGTTGTGGTAACACCACTAAGAATATGAAGGATGGGAAGAGGGAGGAGGAAAAGGCAACAGGGCAAAAATAAGACAGTAAACAACAAGATTAATGTTAACTTCTGCTCAGTAAGAAATGCAGTGCATAAAGTAAGCAGGCACTGAGAGGAAGTTAAAAGTTCCCGGTGAAGTAGTATGGCTTAGCTATGGGCAATGCAATCCTGGTACCTCTATCATGGCTTTAAAAGTTCAGGATGCCACCCCAATGGGGTGGATCCTGGCTTGCTGGGAGCTCAGCTGCAGGGTGCTGAAATGGCTGGAAGAGCAGCCCAGCTTCCCTCAGTGATGCCCCAGATCTGGTCCCAGTGGCTGAGCTGCCTGGCCACGCTATGCTGATGGTCTGACACTGCTTTTGAGGGTCTCTGTTGGGAAATACACTGAATGGCCTTGCCCGGTGGCAGTGTGACCTGTTGGATGCAGCACAAAATGAGTTGGCAGGTGGTGTCAACTTTCATACTGGCTTCCTTCCCAACCTCCCTGGCACCAAGGCACGGCCTCAGCACTTTCTGTCCAAAAGCCAATACTCACCAGCTTCCCAGAGCACTTGAGCTCTGTAGATAAAGAGCACTGAACAGCAGCTGACTATTATTTTCAGGCTTCCAACATGGTACTTTGTACCATATACAATGAGATAAATTCCGATTTATTTTTTTCTAAGTAACCATTATAAGTGTTCTTTAAAGAACAAAAACTGTGAAATAGAGATGTTATTAAAAACTTGACCCTGTTTTAACGACAATGTTTGAAATATTTTTCGATTTTGTTCTACTTAATTTATTGAGTCCAAAGGTTGGGCTCTCCCTCCCCTCTCTTCTCTGCCCTTAAAATCAACATCAGCAAGGACAAAATTTTTTAAAAACAGCAGAATAAAATATTTCAGTCACATCCTTCATACTAACCAGTGTTCAATATTTTATCTTTCTTTACTTTTTTTTTCATCCGTGTGCAATCAGCCTTGAAAATTTCCTTTGCCTTCAATTCTTTTACCTTTGATGGTATTCAGATTGCAGGCTATGCCTTGGCCCCTCATGCCACACAGTCTTCTATTTATATTATTAAAATGCAGCACTTGCTTTTCCATTTTATTCTGTTTACAGGGTGTTGCTTTTATTGATTAATTCCTCAGACTCAAGTAAAATGCTAATCATGCAGGGAAAAAATTGTAAAAAACTCAATATGCTGATCTGTGGTGCTTGGCGTTGGAAGTAGCTCACTAACTTGGCTCTGAATTAAGATTCAAATTGGAAGCAATTCCACTCCACTAATACAGTGCCTGAAAACCTGTACCTCTTGGGCCAAGGGTAAAATATGTTCTTCCTCTGTGCTTGCACTGCGAGGCACATGAGACCCAGACTAAAAAAAAACCTAGAAAAATTGCATATTTACCTTTATTTGCCTAGATCTATAATTTTCAGACCCATTTGTATTTATCCATTTTCTGCCAAAGTGGTGGCTGCCACATAATCCCTCCTTAGGACAAGTCCAACATGTGTGTTCTGGCAGCCATGAGGGTAAACTGCAAGCGGGCTTGGAGGAGAAAGGCAAACCTAAGGAGGCAGCAGATCACGCTCATGCAGTACCAGCAGGTGCCCAGACTCTGCCACGCTGCTTGTGCAATGCCCGCTGCTGAGCAGAGAAGGAGCACAACAGGTTGTGGATGTCTCAGTATCCAAGAGGAAGACTGCATTTTGTTGCATTAAGGAGGAGGCAAGGTCTCCTTCGCTGCCCCCAGGAGAGTAGGCTTTTAGCTACCATATCTGTGAGGAGCTCTTCCACACCCTGGAATTCCACCTGTAATGCTGCATCCAGCACTCGGGTCCCCCAACACAAGGAAAACATAGACCTGCTGAAACAAGTCCAGGGAGGGCCAGTAGGATGATCTGAGGGCTGGAGCACCTCTTCCATGAAGACAGGTTGACAGAGTTGTGGCTGTTCAGCCTTGAAAAGCTAATGTTACAGGGAGACTTTATGGAAGTCTGACTGTACCTAAAGGGGCATGCAGGAAGGCTGGAGAGGGATTTTTTTTTCACGGGCATGTAGTGACAGGACAAGGGGGAATGTCTTCAAGCTGAATCAGGGTAGGATATTAGGAATAAATTCTAATTCTAATTCTTGAGGGTGGTGAGACACTGAAATGTGGTGCCCAAAGAAGCTGTAGGTCACTCCCAGGCCAGACTGAATAGGGCTCTGAGCAACCTGGTCTAGTGGGAGATGTCCCTCTTCATGGCAGGGGGATAGGAACTAGATGACTTTTAAGGTTCCTTCAAAACCATTCTATGATTCCCTTTACTCCTTTCTAAGCAGCAACACCAGCAGCAATACTATCTTAGGTAGCCAAGCAAATACCAGGAAAAGAGAGAATAAATGTGAAGAAAAGTACGCCTTGCCCAGCACCACAGGGAAACAGCAAGAACCCCAGCCTCCACCTCACAGAGATGTGTTTCTGCACATACCTGTATTTTCCCCACATGCAGTCCACTGATGATAGAAGGGACTGAAGAAGCTGATAAGACTGACTATGTGCAAAGAGCTGATGAGTCAGTCTCTGTTGGTTCAGGACCCATGTGATTGAGGCCTCAATTACAGTAAGCTCTCAAATATATTTGAAATCCTGTATTCACCTCAGTATGTGCTTACACCAGGTGCTAAACCATGAACAAATACTCAAATTATATTCACTTCAGCAGGATATAAGCAAGAGCTTCAACTCAAATGTGGATGTACATCCTAACTTAAACAGCTTTGCTTTCCTGAAGCAGGATGTAAACACTGACCCACATAAACATTATAAAACATTTAATCATCAAAAATCCTTCTTGGTGGTGTCGTGTGATTGCAAGCAGGTTTTCTTGGCTTGAAGTCTTTGTCTGTAATCTACATGTCCTGTAGAAACAAAGCTAAGCTGACTTTAGAAAATGTTCAGACACTGGAAGAGGTTAATTGATGCTTTTGTTTTTCTCCAAACCAGAAAGCTTTCTTTTTTAAAAAAAGCTATTTTATACTTTTCCCATTATACTCTTTTTTCCCCCCCTTTTTCTCTTATTAATAAGGTCTGGCCCTCTTTAACATGCAACAAGAGCCTAATGAGCCATGCAGCCTTCTATAATTTCTTCACTGTTGAAAATGCCTGACACTAATCTATGCCATTTATACTAATAAGAGGTGCATCAGCTGGTCTTTGGTGTAATGGAAAGATTTTAAATATACTTTATTGAATTGCAGGTAGCAGTTTCTCACAAAGTTTATGCTGCTGTTGAAATTGGTGCCCTGCAAGTACCGCAGAGCTGTGTGTGCTGCACAGTACAGAGTACATAGTACTGCACAGTACAGACAGTAGAAAAAAATCTGATGTCCAGTAATATATTAGCATTATATTTCCTGTAAACTTGTCAAAGAGATACTGCAGGAAAATCAGATCCTCCAGGTTTTTTCTGCACTTTATGTTTGCTGTTTACAGTAACAACGAAGAGATGACCTAAAACATGATGTCACGTCTTATACTAAGTGGACATTAATTAATGCTGAATTACAGGAAAACTCATCAAGAGTTTATGCTTTACATATGTAGGCATTACACAACAATTCAGCATGATTAATGATGTTCCAGTGAATAACGAGGATTGACGTGTGGAAAAACGGGGGGAAGAGGAGATGTACTCCTTAGAACTGGTTTTTCCCCTGTTCTTACTTGTGAGCTTTGCATGTGCATTTCTTCACTGTCTCATCAATAGCATTTAACTCTGACAGAGCTCCACTAATTCCAGCTGCAGAAGTGCTGGTGTACAACAGACGAAGGGTATAAGTGAGGCAAGGATCTTTGGGAGGGGCAGTGTCTCTTATTAGAGAAGCAGATGCAGCTGGAAAAAGTAGACGAGTTCTGGGCACACAATCTTTTTCTCAGTTTTGAATCAAAGGCTGCAAATGGCTTTCCATGTCACGCCTGAAGAAAGGCTCTGTGCCTGAAACTTTTTCCAGTTAAATTGGTCATTCTAATAAAACACAGTCTCTTTCCTTTCAAATCTCTCTTTATGCATGTACTTTAGAAGGGTGGAAAGTATTATCATCTCTGCTTCAAAGATGCTGAAACAGAGAAGCTGGGGTGGACTGGACTGAAATCCAGATGTGATGATTGCCCAGGTGAGAGAAATCCAGGTTCCTCCCTCTGCCTGCTCTGCTTCCTGCTATGTGACGACAAAAACATCCGGGAGAGAGGACTGCAATGACTCACATTTCTGAAGATGTGCCCCAAGCACCTAGTTACCCTGTGATTTTGGAAATACAAATTCATACCTCCAATTTAATAGGGAATACAAACATGCACTGTGGTATCCTGGTTAATTGTCCTCCTATCTGCCACGTAGTGGAAATAGAGCTTTTCATTCCCCAGAGGCTGCACACTCACTCTTTTTGAGAAAGAAGGAATAAAGGGAATAACAGGCCTGGGAGCCCAGCTGCGAGGGATGTCATAAGGTGGTCCTCAGCTAGATTTAGAAACTAGGGGGCAGATCTTTATATACGAGTAGGCTGTGACCTGTTACTGATACTGGTGTCAAGATGTCCCTCCTATCTTAGCAAGCCTTGTCTAGAAGTCACCTCTCCCAGGCACACTTCTGTCCTCTAAGTTCCTTTGTCTATCTCTGTCAAGAGAGGTGTGAAGGGGCATCCCAACACCAATGTCAAGGACATATCACAAGCCACATCTCCTGGGCCCTGAGCTGAGTGGCAAAGCAGGGCTTTGAAGCTCTTTGACTGGGAGGTTTTGAGGCTTGGTGTTGTCCCTCATAACTGTGACAAAACAGAAGAAACCCTATTATCTTGCTGAATAAGGCCCCTGGCATCTCCAGGCCATGTTTCCCTTCCAACAGCACTTGCAGTTTTAGTGGAACCTGTGTGAAACTCTGTAGTGGCTCGCTGCAGGGTCTCCTGCTTAAATGTCTTTCTGATGAAGCAGTGTCACTCAAAACACAAGTGTAGATGTCCTTCCACCTCAGACAGAAGCTCTGTGGATGTTCTGAATTTCTACTTATGGGACAAGTCAGGTCTTGTACATACTTCCTTCAAAGTGGTCCTGAGGAAGTGAATTTGAATAAACTGTTATGCAGTGGGAAATCAAAGGCCTGTCTTTATCATTGGTTGTCATAGGGTATGTTTACAAAACTAGGCATACTCATGTTTGTCATTTATGGAAAAGTGTTAATAATAGCTTTTTCTGCTTCTTTGTTGTCCTGTCACTCTGCTGTTTTGCGCCCATTTTCTTTGTAAGGTAACCATCAAAACCATGGCAATCATCTTCCTCTGGAAAACTCTAGGTACACTTTTTAATTTATAATCAAACATGTGAATTAATTATTTTAATTATATATTTTTGCCCTTCTCCCAGTCCGGAGGAATGGTGGCAGTGTTCAGGGGAATCCAAAACTATGGTTACATTGTAAGGCCTGCATTATTGTTTCTGTTTGTCCTTTGTACTTTACACTTCGAGCATAGATTTTTGCAGGGAATCCCCTGCCTTGCATGCTTTTAGTCCTCTGCCATATCTACATGACAGGGTTCTCCCAGTGCCCAGCAAGGGAGGAGCCACAGCAAAGGGCTGGGCACCCCTTTGCCAGCAGCACTGGCTCATGTGGCCAGCTCGGAGCAGTTGACCCACGGGTCCCTCACATTAGACAAAAGGATAACAGCACGTGCAGGCGAGCAGCCTGGCTGGCAGGAAACTCAGCTCCCCACTTGCCACAGCACTCCAAGCTGCTAATGTTTTCCACTCAGTGCATTCCCTTAAATATTCAGGGTGGTCATAGCAATCTGTGTTGTAATGACCCCTCTCCTACTGCTGGGCTTTTCTGACACTCTGGTAGCAATCTTGCTGTTTTGCTGGCACTGAGTAAATGGTTATTCAGCCCCTCTTTCCTTTCCCAGACCCAGAGAAATGCTCTTTGATTTGTCTCCTCAGCCTTTGCAGCACTGGGTGCAGATTGAATTGTGGGCTGTCTGGATCTGTAACTCATCCCCTGGACAATTACTGGACATACACATCCCAGCACCTCTCTGCTCTTAACCTTCACCAGCCTAAGTGTGTTAACTCCCCAAAGATTATCAGCCTGTCTGAAGGTGTGATTAAAATGAGCTCTGCTCCTCTCAAGAAGGCAATGCCCTAGCTTGCTAAATCACCAGCTCTAATCCTGAGCATTTAAGTAAAAACAAACAAAATAATCTTCTAGGAAACACTAATAGCACAATGTCATATTGTGTGTCAATACTCACATCATGTGTGTCAACTGCCCTATCAATTATTATCATTACCTGCCTTCATAAATTGAATGCAACTGCAGTTCTAGCACTGTGGGAAACCAGCATTAATTGGGAAAAGGTCTACAGAAGCATCCCTCTGTATTTGCATGTATTCCCTCTCTCCCTGTGTGCTCCTACAACACAAAATGTACCCGCTAACCTACTTTACCTTACATGCACGTGTGTAGACATGCACATATTTTGTGGGTACATATATAGGCTCTTTGCATATATAGGCTCTAATGTAGTGAGTACCGCATCTTCTTCCTCAGCAGATTTTTTTTGCAAATGTTGCTACAAATTCTTAGCCTGTTGTTGAAATAAGTGCAGCCATACACTCCAGGAGGATATGTCTTATGCCCTGACATTTTCCAACAGATGTTGGCTAATGTGGTTGTAGAAGGTTCACCGTGGATGCAGTGAGCCCAATAAATCTTCCTCTTAAATGCAGACACTCCACCATCCCAACATCATATACCTATAATACATTTTAATTACTTGGCTATTCAAATTATACTAAATTAGATCTGCATGGAGCTGCATCGCGAATTTCTCAATTTACATTTAATCCATGGCAAACAAAACAGAAAAAAAATTGCAAGCACACTTTTTATTGGAACTTGCAGGAGCTACTGAAGTCTGATACCTTTAAAATTATTAAGTGACAAAGATTACTAGCACTAAGGTTATACTTTCCTTCCCCATTAGCCATTTAGGTGACAGCTGCTGTATTACACATAAAGATGAACCATTCCTTAAGGGATGATAGTGGTTCCGCTGTGACACTGTTGGCATAAAGCATTATCAGACCATAGCTGTGCTTAGAGCCATCACAGTCTCCTAGGCACCTATCAGTACCCTCATTATCTGCATCACAGAGTGTCTAGAAAGAACACTGCCAGGCTTCACAGCTTTGCAGCTCATTTGAGAAGCGGAAATTAAACATCCCAGGAGAAAAAACAGGCACATTGTAACAGCACCGGTGCTGTACACACATAACATGTTGACTGCTGTTGCGCTGACTGCTGTCTCATTAATTTAATAGGCTCCTGGACTGGGGATGGGGAGGTGGAGAGGCAGCCTTTACAAGCAGATTACTGAGCAGGGCTCTCTGCAGTGATTGCGAATCCAGATTGGAGAATTTACACTGAGCACTGCCACACTTCAGATGTCTGTCCCCACTTCTGCAGCTGCCATGTGGTGAAATAAAACCAGTCAGAGGCAGAAAAATGAGTGCATCATATACATTATCCATGCTTAGATTATCCTGAACCCTTGTGTGAAGTAAAGCGGCACAGGTGACTTTTCAGCAGTGACTGTAGCTGCGTGCCTGTGTGAGGGTTCATATGAGTGTGTTAAAAGGGAAGTACTGCATTCAGATGGGGTTGTGATAGCAGGAGCAATCCTGCAGCAGCTCAGTGCGACTCTGCTCTTCAAAAGGAGCTAGTTTGCTTCCCTTTGTCTGTAAAAAAATGGATGAAAAACATCCACTCATGGTGATGTCCAGCAAAAAATCACAGCACACACTGAGGCTTCCATAGGGTCTGAGCAGGGCATATGTCTTCCCATGGCCAAAGGGTGACTCTCCCTGAATCAATACACTTAAGCAGCTCTCACTTAAACTGAGGCCACTGAGTGCATGTCAGGGAAAAAAATGGGCTTCCATTTGACTTCCTTGCCAAATTTTACATCCAATAACACCTGAAGGAATTTGGAGACATAAATGTTTTCTATTTCCTTCTAATGGATTACTCCAAGTGATTTCATGTGCTTCTGTACATTTAAATTGATAAGAACATTATAGAAGATATAAGTGGAAGCAGAATGCTCTGCAAACGTATACATTGTGAGAGATGTTAATTAAAGTGATCTCATTGTCAAGAGGGTGGTTGAGTATGTGTGTGTACCTCTGCCCTCTCTTTATTTGCATGAATGGGTAACAAAAGAGAAGATAAAAGAAGGTGAAGTGATTTTTACAGTCTCTGCAAAGCAACTTCACCCATCATACAGGAGCTGAATTCTTCACACACCATTGCTCTCTTTCCTTAGGTTGTTTAAGGGTTGCTCAAATGCTTCAGAGGTCATGTTCAGATATGGGACAGGAAAAGGAGCCTGTAGCATGTATACGTAAAATCAGAACTATTAAAGTTGTGAGAGACCTTTAAGATCATGCTGATTTTTTTCTGGACTATATAACAAAAACACAGATGCTGCAATACCTAAAAGCACATACAAACAAATGACAGTACAAAGAGCAGGTGGGAACCTTGTTTTGAGGGCCCTGTGGATTATACTGTAAAAGGAATTGCACTTGGTGGGTCTATTAAAAAAGACACACGTGCACACAGACACTATCTTAAACACATCCCCAAGACTTGGAAATGTTTTAGGTCCTTGCATCCGTATACCTTTTTGGTAATTGTGCCAATAAGAAGGGAATCTTCCTTAAGTGTCTTACCTGACATCCAAACAAGTATGTTATGATTTTTGAAACTGTGGAAATGAACAGGAATAAGTATCCCAGGAAAAAATTCAGAATTTTCCCTCAACAACTGATTTCTAGGAAAATTTCTCCAAAGTTGATAGCAGTTATGACACTTGCTTACTTGAGATTTGATCTGGCTTAAAGAAGCATTGTGGTTTTCTTCACAGGTTCTTGTACTTGCACTTACTATGATAACCAATGTACTTTCAGCTGCTTCTACATTACTCTTGCATTCAGCTTTTGGGCTGATATTCCCCAGATATCCTTTGACAAGGGCAAGGGTCTTGAGTGGTTGGGGCTGGGGTGAGAGCTGGAACAGTTGTGGGAAACATTTCCATTATCTAACCATTAAAAACAAACTTGCAGTTGTTCCTCATGTTTAAACATCTAAACTCAATGTCTACAGTCTCATTTTTGACCATGACCTGATTCCTGATGGTGATGCCTGATTCAGGTGGAAAGGAAACCTTGGGGCAGCAGTAACAGAGGCTCCCCAGCCTTGCTGACAGCCCCTGAGCCTGGCTTGCAGCCCTGGCACCTGATGCTCTGCCCATCTGCCCCTTCAGTACAGACCACCTGCATCAGCCTTATGCCAAGGGAGCACAAGTCATGTCACTCAGGTACTAAACTGTGGTGTCTTCTAAGGTCTCCAGCAGCTTTTCCCTGCTGAAGTCTTTGACTCTCAAACTTCAGGGTTAGCCTGAAAACTTTTGTCTTCACAGATAATATATCCATGTCCAGAATACACTCTAGTTCACTGCCTTTTTATTGTAAGATGAAGAGCAGAAAAATCCTCTTATTCACATGTGGAGTCTGGAAAACCTGTAAGTCCAGTAATCAATGTTTGACCTGTTGCACCTTTGTGCTTTAAGAGTTTAGCAAAGGGATGTGAGCGGGGGAAAGGTACAGGTTTGTGAAATAGTACTCCTTTTCCAGACAAAAGGAAACAAGTTGTTCTATACCCATAAGGATGGATGTTAGAATTATAATGTGAAATTGCCAATAGGTGGTCCTCTTTCAGTCCAAAATATAGCAAGAAACATTTTTTTCAGCACACACACATTCCTATCTTGTTTTATTCTGCTGTGTCTCTCCTCCCATCAGATGATTTTGGACAATGCACACCAAGGCTACCACATGTGTAATACTGTCTAGGAATCTGTATCCCCATGGTGGACAAAGATTTCTGGGGCAAGTCTACAGCTGAAGGCCTCATTGCACATATCTCTGTAGCTTCCAGACCATGCCTGCTTAGACTCACAAGTCCCCTAGCCATTTGGTGGGACTGGGATGCAAGGTATTGAGAATCACTGATTCGTGCCTTGAACTTTTTTATAGCTTATCCTTGGAAGAACCAATGCATTTAAGGCAGGGACAGAGACACTTGTTTTCTCTGCAGTCATTTCAAACTCTAGAGAAATCTGAAGGCTTAAGGATTTGGGGAACAGGGGATAAAGGTTTACATAAGTCCGACATATTCCTATATGCCTTTAAGGTATGCAAGGTGGCTAGCGTCTGATTTGAGGTGCACAAGCAACAGTGCAGACCAATCCCTGCTTATTTAAGTGGTGATACAGAACATTTACACAAGTGTAACTGAAGGATTCTTTTATTTTGAAACTGTTCCGAGTCAAACCCTGGTAGAAACCATATAGGGATTAATATGAATTTGTTGCCCCTTCATTAATTTACAGTGACAGACCCATTCCTTTCCATTCCAGCTGGGTTTTGTTCCCAAGGTACTGAGTTTATAAAGCCCATCTTAGCCCATCTCAGAGGTAATTGAAGTAATGTCTTCTTCAGTCTTAGTGCTTTAGACCCCCTAGGAGATGGACCATTATTTTGCCCACATTATCCAAAAAAAACCCTAGAGGTTCTGATAGAAATTAAAATTGAAAATAATTTAGACAGTCTGTTTATATGGACTGCACTTTGCTGGCCTAACCAACTAGAATGTGATCTGCCTAACCAGCTTATTCAGAATACAATCTCCATTTTGCATCACTTGCACTAAAAGCAGAAAATTTACTTTACCTATTTTTGTTTTTGTCACCTGGAGCCTCAGATATTGTTTTTTGGGTTTTTATTTCTCCCTTTGCTCAAATGAAATGGCTCTCTCTCTGAAAAAAATTATGCTGTATGAATGATAATATCCGGTGGCAGAATTAATGGTTTTGTCAGTTTATAGCGAGTATTTTTATTAATGCTGTCTAATTTACTTATTCTAGAAGTACATATCAAACATTTGCTTTAAAAAATTCACAAAACTAAACACAAACACACAAAAAAGCCAAACTATATACAAATCTTTCAGGAATGGGAAGAAAATACAAAAAACCAATGAACTTTACAGTCATCTCTTGTATGCTGGATTCTTCCAGACTCACAGCTGCTAGAATGCCTTCTGCCAGCTGAGTGAAGAGTTTGATGTGATAACAAAAGAGCTTCCCTGAAAAAGCCAAAAATACGTCTGTAGCACAGCAGCTGACCAGCTTAGCAGCACGGGTCACTGCAAGCACAAAATGCCTGCCTCTCTATTCGTTCCTCTAGCTCCTGACTAAATGCTGAGTCAAGTTTAAGGGCACAGACCATATTCAGACCATTCATCACCATTGCTGCAACCATTTCTGGTCCTTGGTTTTGCAGGAAACCCCAGGCAACAGCTTCTCTGGGTCACACATAGCTCTCTTGAAATTAAACACCAAAATGTGAATGCCTAGAGCCACTGTAGAGGACTCCTGAATGTGATCCTGAGTCCTGTGAAGGGTCTTTGGCTTTCTGGGGCTCAGGGAACTCTCTGTTTGCAGGGATGCCATTGCTGGCTGCATTCTGATAAGTCACAGCCCCTAAGAGCTGTTTTGTTGAGGTCCAAGACCTAAACACACACCCTCAGCCCCACTTTCCCCTGCTGTGTCAGCCAGCATTTATGAGAGACAGTGGGAAAAGCATTTTGATTGACAACCCCCTCAGGGAAGGAGAGGAGAGCTGTATTGTACCAGCAGTGAGTCATCCTGCTCAGATTATTTTCCCCTCCTAAAAGGCTAAAGATACTTCAGTGATGCAAACTCAGGCTGAAAAAAAATTAGGAGGATGATGAAGATGGTTTTAAGCCTTCAACACTGGCTGAATGCATGAATTTTTTGAGCAATCAAGAGAGAAGTAATGGGAAGGGTGATCCCCCGGGTGACTGTCCCTACTCGGGGTCCCATCTCCCCATCACAGCCCCATGCCAGGGACCAAAACATGCAGAATCAGTGCAGGGCACACAAAGGAGAGCCACACAGAGGCTGAGAGATGCAGTGTGGATTGTCAAAAAAAATTATGCCCTAATAATAGAGAAACACAGACCCTTGGTTTGGTTCACAGGCTGCAGTGCTTTAATAAAATTATCCTGATTTATTTCAAGGAAAGGGTCACTTTATGAAGTGACTGTGTCTAAACTTTGTTCAGATAAAAGGCCTTTAACAAAAGGCAGGCTTTGGGAAAACAAGCAAAACTCGGGCTGCGCACTCAGTAAGCACATTTTCTAGTTTTCAGTCAAGAAGTCATTGGCAGTGTCAGTGCTTGAAAACTGCATGGCTCAGAAATTTCTAAACCCTTTTAATCCATCACAAAGGGCTCCCTTGATTGTTGCTTTGTTTTTCTGCTGCTGCCTTACAGTATGGCTGCCAGTGTATATTCCTGATAAGCAGTGAGCGATGCAGATGCTGCTAGGTTTCCCTGCTTTCTGTACCACTCAACCTGCCAATGCCTGTGTGAGGGACACAATCGTGTCACGAACAACCAGGAGCGGTGACACTCTATCCTCCTCTTGTAGTCCAGGAAACTTAAAAGAATACAAGATTAATTTCCGTGGGCTGTGTGGTGCCACCCATAAAAGTCCCTATTGCCGTGAATAGGAAGTTCTGCTTAAAAAAATTAAACCCCTGCAGCATTAATGACATTTTAATTCCCCTCAGATTTGGAGTTTGGCATCACTAATGCAATTAATTCTGATAAAAGAGAGAGAGCACCAGCTCCATGCATCCGAATATATACTTCAACTCACAATCCACCTTGAGATGTATGGGGAAGCTATGTCTCTTTCTTTGTGTGAGTGAAACCTCAGTACAGCCTGTCCTACTCAAAAAAACACCACAGAAATCCAAGGGACATATTCAAAACCATCATGAGGAAAAAAAATGGAGCAGGTAGCGGGGAGGGTCTCAGCACAGCAGCAAGGTGCCCACTCAAGTGAAACTCTGTGTGGATCCTCTGGCAGAGCTGGGGCCATGCCACGTACAAGCACGTGCTGGAACAAGCTACCGGGGGAACTATGGGGACATTGCAGTTTCCAGCAAACAGACTCATACTCACAGCTCTGATTCACCTCTGCAACCTCTTTTAAATGCAGTGCATTAGGCAGCAGCCCCATGAGGGATTGGAAGACTCTGGGGCCCTGGGGCTCAGACGAGCTCGGTGCAATGCCAGAATAATATTACCAGAGAAAACATCTGAAAAGAGACCAGTGTGACAGGCACCCCACCAGCAATCCTGTGCACTTGTCCCAAAAAGGTGCATGGATAAGGGGGGCTACTGCTTCACCCCAGATGGAGACTTTGAGCAAGAGTCTAGGAAACTGAGCTGTTCAACTCACAGCACCACCTTCACTGGCTGCACCCTGACAGCGAGCAGGTACATATGCTCAGGATGCTCAGGTTGTCCTTTATGGCTGGCTGGAAAATCTTGCGGTTTTATCTGTAGGACAAGAGCACCTGCTGAGATTGGCCATGAACCAGTTGTTCCTTCCCCTTTCCCCTCTTCCTGAGAAGAAAAAGATTACCTTTTCACCTACAAACAATTTTTTTCCACCAAATCGTGGCTACACAAAGAGAGGAAAAGCAGAAAGATGCTCCGTATGAACTAGGGTCCTTGCAAATGTTTCCTTTGACCTGGGGACAGGGCACAGGCAGCTGTTCTCATGTCTGAGCTGCAGGACAGAGGACTGATCAAGGAGTACAGCAGGAAAGCAATCAGGGACGTACAGAAACAGGAGGAAGAGGAGAAGATGAGGGATGGGGGAGAGAAATGAGAAAATGAATACAGTCTGCTGATCTTTGAAGATCCTGGTGAAACATGAATGGGCCCTGGCTTAAGGAACATTTGTGCATGGTGAGGGCTAGATGATACTGGGAATAAACACAGCAAAGGAGATGAGAGTGAACACATGCCTTATGTTCAAAATCCAGATGGAAAGACATTTACGTGTCACTATTGAATAGTAGATATTAAACACCCAACATTAAGAACAAGAAATAGACACCCTATCAATTTTTAATAAATACTAATGACCTCTTAAATTAAATTTCTAAGCTGAAATATCATCAATATCAAACACTTTTGAGACACACAAAATCCTTACCAATCCGTATTAATGTCACTCATTGCAATACCTGCAATATCAACTTCCACAGACATTACTTATTCATTTGACTCCCCCCTGGCTTTTTCACGTGCCTCTCCCCTGCAGCTGCCCTTTCTGCAGCACTGTCATTCCCAACCAGCCTAAAGCACCTAGCAGCAAACACCACAAAGGTGCTCAGGTCTACACAGCTCTTCACTTCATGACACCTTACCAGCAATGGGGAATAGGAGAGTTAAAACCCTGATGTGTTTTTTAACAGTCTCATACAATCTTCTGAATTACTGAAGAGCAAAACATGATATTTAGGAAGAACAGCTGGTCTTTACCTTTTCATTACTAACCAGCAGCCTCAGCCTTTTGTCTGTCTTTTGTTTTGAAGCAACAGGATGTATTAGAGAGGATATGAAAATGTTACCAGAATAGTGATAACGAGCTGCACACAGAGAAGCTCAAGTGTGTCAACCCCCAAAATCTTTATCTTCTCTTGCCTTTGAATGCTCCTATCTTATTTTTCACTCTGTCTGTTAAATGCATTTACCCCATTACAGCTGCAAGCTCTTTCAGACAGAGGCTGCATCTTCTTCTATTGTACTACTCTTTCAGACACCCAAGGTGGGGTGACTGTTTAATTAATATGAAGTCACGATGATATGAAACAGCACACAAAAAATATTTCTCCAAAGAATAAAAGACTTGACAGAGTAAATTTACTAAAAACATAAGATTTTCATCAGGGTTTGTTTTTCTGATTTTGGAGGAATATTCTGTACCACAGTGTATTCCCTGGCCTGACCAATGAGTATTAGCTGGAATAAAATGGTATATTAATTTCCCTTGACAATAATTGGAGCAGCCGATGATCTCAGCAACCCTCTGGGTATATTACTAAGGTCAGAACAAGAGTGTCACAGCCATGTTGCTCTTTTATGCCACTCCCTACTCATCTTCAGGGAAAGCTACTAATCCACTTAAAAAATTACGTTTCAGAGGAAGAGGCAGAGGACTTTGTATGAGGATACCTAATAAGCGACTCAGCCTGTGAAATATTTGAAAAGCTCACAGAGCAAAGAAGTGGAATACAGCTATTATCTGACATGTAGCACCAATGAATAAAATCGTCACCAGACTGAAACCGCTCAGTATTTTTATTCATGTCTGCACTGCAAAGTGGTTGAAGCCTAAAACTAATGAAGGAAATAATATGCAATTCATCATGGTGTAGAGAGAGAAAGGCAGATGAACATAACTCTTGACTCGTGTCATGTCAGTGCCTTTCAAACTTCTCTTTGTAGCAGCATTTGGGAAAGAACCATGTTCTCTGTGCCACATGCCAGCTCTCTTTCATCCTGTGAAAGAGCCATGTCCCCAAACCCTGCTCAGGCTGCGAAGAGGAAATCCTCTCAGTTTCTTACTGCTCGCCTGGCACATGCATACAAAATAAGGAAAGATAATCAGTAATCATGCCTAACTTTGAGTTAATGGGCCATAACACTGGAGGCGGATCACTAAGTAGCTGTTCCACATACTGGAGCTGGGAGTCAGATGCAGACTGCTGCTGTGCCTGGGAAGGGATGATGGGAAGCAGTCACAGCACCTGCCTGTGCTGGGACCACATTGCCTCAGCCCAGCTTGCCTGGCTCTCCCAGAGAAAAGCTTGACTCTGGGAAAAAACTCCACTCTTTGTTGGCCACCATGGACTTTGCATTTCTGCTAGGGGGTGAAAGCTCCTTCTCCTCTCTTCCTGCATTCTGCACAGCACAGGGAAGGTATGGGAGGCAGGAGGGACTGTGACTCAGTTTGGGTCTCTCGGGCTCAGAGGGAGGGGACCCTGCAGAGGGCAGTTTATAAAAGCCTCATTTCACAGTGCACAGTGCTTGCAATTGGCTGAGCAAGGGGCACTTCCCACACCCAGGGGAAGGATCCCACCTGGGGACGGCAATGAGCTGGAGCGCTGGGTTTGCTGCTGGTGGCAACTTCACAGCACACACGCACACTTAACTTCAGCTTTTTCTGTCTTGAACAGCTGGACTTGCATTGCCTGGGTATTTGGGCATTGTCAGTGCACTTGCAGCTGCAGATTGACACCTCTAAAATTTTAGTCATGATTTCAGTCAATTTTCACATTTTCAAAATGGAGCAATACCTCATAAAGAACAGATCTAATGCATATAACACCAATTTGCTGAATGTCAGTGTATACTGACCTTCTATTACAAACACTGGCAGATGGCCATTCCTTTAGTACTCAAGAGTTGCTTGAATAGAAAATCAAGTGATGGCTTAGCCTGTGTTTCGCCTCTGCATCAGTGCCCATAGCAACACGCAGTAGTAGCTGCCTGAATGCAACGCCTCTGCCACCACCAGCTCCTTTCCAGCACAGCAAAGCCATTGGTGATCCCATGGCTACGATATCCAGTTCTGTTAGAGCTGCTAAATAGCAGGAGGGACCTTCTGGGAAGAGGACAGAAGCACATGGGCTGCCAGGTAGGAAGCCTCAACCCAGCCATGGCACATTGCATCCCATAGAGCAACTGCTGCCTTGTGGTGCCACTGGAGCAAGAAGACACAGGCAGCCTAGAATGAATGTCTTCCAAAAATGAATCATGTGCAATCTAATGGCCAAGGAAAAAACTGCCTGAGAAGCCCGGGAATGCAGGATTGGATCAGACACCAGCTCTGCAGCCTTGTGTATGTGGCCAACCTCTGTGCAAGTACCAGTTTCCTCCTTCTTGTGTCCACAAAAGCTTTGGAGATATTTTCTAATAGCCCAGTTTCTCTGTAATTGAGGTCTTTTTCCTATCCACCCTACAAGGCCTATTTCCAGAGCAAGGAGAGTGGCAGTGCCCAAGCACAGCGAGTGTCCCAGTACAGCTAATGCACACTGTACATTGCTGCAAATACATTCCTTCCCTTTTCAGCATCCCTCAGGTCTCCTATTTCAGAGCAGCCTGCACATTTTGGAAATTTTAAATGTGCTGTGGATGTTTTGAGAAATTGGAAATGGCATGGTGAGTAGCCAAGTGTTGCGGCATCCTGCACTCCTGACCTCTCTTCCTCCAGGACTCTGCTTTCTCCCTCCCATGGGGAGGTACTCAGAGGTTCAAGGGTAGCTGGGTGATGCTCCTGTGCATCCAGCTGAATCCTCACACTTAGGGGTGCAGTCTGCATTTCTGTGTGCCATACCAAACCTGTGGTTGAGTTTGTGAGTCTGCTGACAGGGCCACCAGAGTCTTCCAAGTGTTTTTGGTTGGTTTGCAGAGATGCTCGGGATCTCAGGGATATTCCCTGCCAGACTCTTGTGGCTCTTTTAACAGGCTGTGAAATTTTGGAATGAAACTGCTTAAGCCTTCTGACAACAAAACACATCTCCAGATGCCTTTCTCCACAACAAACATCCATCGTATGGCCTTCTTCCCTTACAATGCAGATTAATTTTAACCCTCACAACAGCCTAATGCAAAGACCATGCTGCACTTCAAACGCCAAACACTTGCTGAAAGCTTTCCTTTGTCAGCACCTCCTGGTTTAGTCACCACTAGCTTCTGAAAAGATTCCACAGAGTTAATGTTTCCATTTCTTTTAATTCTCTTGCAATGATGACACAGCCATAACACAGCTGTGTTCCAGCTCAAAGGAGCTGAGTGCGGATGCTGCCCACTGTTCCTCGGCCCCTGCACCCTGCCTGGCTCGTAAGTGGGGCTGGTGCTGTTGGGAGGATACGGTGACATTTTCCAATCTGGGGTGGAAAAGTTCTTTTAGAGGAAGCCTCTTCTGTTTTATTTTCCCCCTCATTATTTCTTCTTCTTTTTTCTCTTTTTTTTTTAATTTGACATTTTCTCTGTGAAAAGCTGACCTAATTTTCTGGGAATAATGTAAACGGTTATACACTCAAAGCATTGCGCTGGAGAGTTTATAGATAAAGCTGAACTATTTTATGGTTCAATTATCACAAAGTACAGGAGATCCCTGTTGCATTAACACTTCATAAAGACATTACAGTGGGGGCTTCCTTGCTCTTTTCCATGTAAGTTAGGATTTGCCAGTAAAACCTTCACTGCAGTTCTGTCACTACAAAATCCATTAGCCCTGCCAGTTGTAAAAGACATATTAAAGACATTTTCCTCAACAACTGTTTCTGGTGTTAGTATTCATACCAATTCCTTGCCCTGTTCTGAAAAAAGTTTTAAATTGTCTATTCTGATGCACAAAAGATAAGAGTTATTATGGAAAAGAATTGTTCTGGGATGAGAGTAGGCAAAGAAAAGGCCATGAAGCAGTGGCAAAAAGAGCTGGCAGTGGCACAAGGGGTGTAGCAGTAGCTGACTGCCACTATGCTGCTGGGTAGATGTTAGGACAGGGGTGTCCAGGTCATCCCAACATGAGTGGCACACAGCAAGCAGTCCCTTCCTGCAGCAGGATGTAGGATAAGTCGTGCTGGCAGAGCCCTTCTCCCTGTTGCACGGGCTGTGGAGGAGGCTGCAGGAGAATCCCACCACCCTCCACCATGCCAGTACAATCATCTAGATTAGGCTGTGGTAACCTGTGTTTCAGACTAGGGTAGAGTACACGAGGTTCACTCCACCAAAGGGCCAAGATAGTGCTTTGGGTTACAGCCTTAGCGCACTAGATTGAAATTGTGGGGCAGGAGGGATCAAATTGGCTGGCCTATTCTTCTTATTCAAGAGTTTTCTCTTTAGGGAACTGTAGAAAACTGAGACCCTGCTTGGGTGCATTTTCCTATTGACTAAATTATGTGTGCAATTCCATGATAAATTTGCAGTTTCAGCACCAGATTTTCTGACATTTCTGATTTGTTTGAGTTTTTTTCCAAAAGAGCAAGGTTTTTTCATTTCTTACTTCACATATTCTGTTGATCAATGCCTTCAGCAAGTTGGACCATGCAAGTGCTTTTCAAAGGAATAAATGTACCACAGTCATCTTCCTTGGTGGTATCTGAACCAGCAGCCTTAAGTGTGGATCAGGTCTGACTTCCAGTTCTCCAGCCATATCTGGCTGTTGTGGAGATACGGCTCATGCTCTTGAAGGAAATTATTCATCTGTTGGTGGTGTGTGCTTCCGTTTCTGTGAGAGTCTAATTAGGTTCAGTGATTAGGAGTTCTAATAGGCATAACAATCCCAAAGAAATTTACCTTTCAGAAAAAGAAGGGCAGCAAAAATACCCAGCAAAGGAAGAAAAATAAAGGAAAACTTTAAAAAACCCAAACCAACAAAACCCTAACAATTTTATGCATTATAAAATAAATAAATAAATAAATAAATAAATAGCCACTATGCAAATGCCTCTACCTATCTATCAGAGATTGTTGTAAAGGCAAATTAGATAATTGCTGCAAAGTGCTTTGAAAATGAAAAGGGATATATAAGAGGTGATTATTATTCACAACAATCTGGTAGGTGAAGGCATCTGTCTATTTTGCTTTTTTACATCCCCAGAGCTTTCCCAAAGCAACATTAGAAGAAAGAAAAATACCTAAAATAGGAGAAGAACAATCCAAAAATGGAGAGAAAAGGCCTGTGACATTTGTGAATAATAAAAAATAATAAGCTACAGATCAGTTTAAAAAATACCGTCAGGAGTTTAGGGTAAGAAAGCTACACTGAGGTGCCTTTGAACTGATCTTAATGGATATGGAGATCATTAGCAGTGTGCTGATACTGCTGAACTGACACGGAAAATATTAATTTAAATAGGAATATCTTACATTAAGTCTATAACTGCATTAAGATGCAAATGAGTCAAGCTTCCATGCCCTAAGCTTTGGCCCTTTTGGTACTAGGCAGAATGTCTGTTTTGTGTCAAAACTTACACAAATTATAAAGGGTAAAGTTTTTATCCCATCACAGGATCTGATGCAATTCTGCAATCTAAAATGTTTAAGATGATGTAAGGAGAGCCGTAGTTTAGCCTATGAGTAAATCACACATTTATCTCCAGAAGCTGTAGAATAGCATCCAAACCTCTGAATACCTATATTATGTGTTAACTCCCTTTGCAGAGGCAAACCCCAGGGAGCTTGTGCTTATGCTAAGTGAATGCAAAAGTGCTAGCAAGATCACCACACTAATTTTCAGCATCGGAAAGCGAAATAATGCCTATGCTGAGGCAAGACTCCTGATAAGTCCGTAAACTACAGCATTTCATAGCTGTGGAAGAATTAACTCATTTTTCCTTTTTTTTTTTTTTTGCCTTCTTCTCAATTATCACTTGCTGTAGCTATGAATCACTTCAGAGCTCATTCCTTAAAGGTATCCAAAACTCCCTCAGGTGTTTTGACATAATTCTATTACATCTTATTTCTGTTTAATATTAAATTCTTTCCTGCATGTTTAAATAAACTTGGAAACCTTTTTAGGGAGCACAGCTTAATGGGGAAATAAGAACATGCACAGCAAATGTAACCATCTTACATACGCTTTATTATTAATGGTAATTCATGCAGAACCAGCCACTTCACAAGGAGAGACTAAACACTTACAAAAAGCTAGGTGCTTCTCTCTGACCTTAATTTGTTTCTATACTTGAACACTGGATTCCCTTTCAAAAAATAATTATTCCCATAAAGATTAAAAACCAATAACCCAGTCTCTTTCTGTGAGAAAAACAAATGCAGAGGCTTGAATGGGGATGCTGGAAATACTTTCTTGCTGGCTATTCCAATAAACTACAGTGTAAGAGGACTTCTCCTGAGTCAGGATGTGTGTGTGCTGAGAGAAGGGATATGGAGGATGGAGCCTCTTTGTTCCCATGTATTTCATGGCATTTTCTGTCTTGTCTGTAATACATTTTCTTACTACTTCTGCTATTAGTTGACAGTATGTCAGGGATGGCCTTCCAGCATGAAAAGCAGGCAGCTTCTGCTGTTTGATATCTTCTACCCAGAGTGGAGAGATTGTGGGGTGTTCTCTCACTTCTGATGCAGTGGCCCATTTGTCCAGGCAGGGGCACATCTTGGGTTTTTCCTTCTGCCTGCAAGAACTATAGACCTACAAGCATTTCTGGTAGTTCACAGTCCCTCCAAATTTGCCCAGAGAAGCAGGAATAGTAGAAAAAATAGGGACAGGTTAACTGAGACAAGATTTCCACCTCACCTCTTTCAAAGCTGGTGTTCGTTTGGGTGATTCACACACCATTCTGAGCGAGCAGTGAAAATGCTCGTTGGAAGGGTGTGTGGTAATTCCCACCACTGGTCATGAAGGACACATAATTTCAGACAGACTGGGCTACACATACAGAAATGGAAGGTTTGGCAGTAAATCCAGGTATGCCTTAACTGAAATATTTATGTGTTTAACACTGCCATAAAACCTGGATATTATCAGTTCTTAAAGCATTTCTCCCTCCTCCCACCTCTACCATAGTTCTTTCCCAATTAACCAGTTAGCTGTCCGAGTCGAGGGATCATTGGGAACTTGGTCAAGTAAGTGGCAAAGAAAGAGTATCCAAATAATAAGCCTGCATGGAGACTGTGTTTGCACCATTTTTTCCTCTGCTTTTGGAAAAGGTGGATGTGTTTGCTGTGGGGAACAACTGCAAAAGGAAGAATACTAAGTGACAAAGGTGCCAAAAAACAACAGGAAAGAAAAAGCAAGGGTTCTTGGATTATAACAATCTTTCATTTAAAAAAAAAATGTAAAAATCACAACAGTGCATGATATCTTTTGCTGTCCTTTGGTATTACATATCTGTTGGCATAAGAAAGAAAGCTGTGATATAAATCTGATGCTGCTTGTCAAGACACTGGAATATTATTCTAATAAGGCATCTACCATATCCTTTTCAGAATCCAAAGACATCCATCAAAACCAAAGACTGAAAGGGATAGCTTGGACTTTATATTGCTAGGCACTGTTTTTGGAGAAAATGTATTACTATTTTTTTGTTCTTTTTCAGGAATGCAAAGCTGGAATTTGAACAGGAAAGAATCTGACATTTTAAGAGTACTGGAAGAAGTGCTCGTGGATACATCTTGAATTTTCCATCCTATCTTTGACTATGGCATAGTCACATGTGTCTGCTCTGAGCATACAGTGAGTATTTCTTGTCTAGCTAGCAATTAATGAGCAGTACAAGCAAATAGCATTGCACTGACATTTATTTCTCCAAAACTTTGCCCTACCAAGCCTAACTACACCCTTCGGGTGCTAAGTAGGTTTTATTGTGTGGGGAAAAAAAAAGAAAAAAGAAATTGGAGGGCTGAGCCAGCACAGATGCACTAAGGACAGTGAGAACTCCCACTGAGGGATGCAGCATGAACAGCACAACAGAAAAAGTCTTGTGTGGCAAGCAAGTCTTCATCTAAAATTCTTTGGAAACTGAATAAGCAAGATTAGTTTCCCTGTCAATCACAGAACTGGCTTTCAGTGGAGCTGAGCTGCTGAGTCCCATAGCCCAGGCCCTCATTTCTCACCTGGTCTCTCTGGCTGTGAAGCTGAAGCAGCACACTGCTTCACACCTCTCTTTGCTCACCTGCAGAACTTGCATGCTGCCTATCCACCTCACAATGACATTACAAGGCTAATTTAATCTCAGCTATATGGGCCTTCTGAGACAGCTGGAGAAAAGGTGGTACTGCAGTCACCACACTTTTTGTTATCATTAGAAGTGGCATTTGAGTGCCAGCTGAGGACTGCAGGAGCTCGATCCAGGCATCAGCTGTGGCTATAAGTCATAATGACCCAAATGATGAGAGTGGCCAAACGGGGAACAATTTTGGTGACCTGCAAAAGAGCTGCATTAAAAATGCAGCCAGAATTTAATTCAGTGTCTGCAGAAACCAAAATCTTCTCACATCTTCTCATAAAGAGGAAATTAATAACACTTTTTCTTCAGAAGTCCTTTTGCTTTTGAACAAACAAACCAAGAGAACAAATGAGACTGATAAAGTGTCTTGGAGGATCATGTTAGGAGGATGGAAGGCAGCAGAGGTGACAGGGAGGCTTCCCAAAACCCAAAAAAGATATTTTGACTTTTCTTCTTCTGTCTCTTTGCCCTTCTCCCACTCCTCTTGCTATTGTTGACAGCAGCGCACCAAGAGCCCCATGTCTCTGGCACAAAATCTTTAAGGTCATCTTGTGAAAGTGGGTGGCCATGTTATCCACCCACTGCAGCCCAGTTATTTCATCCACTGCCTCCCACCCAACATTTTCCATGACAGAGAAGACATAGAGAGGCTGGAGTTTGCTTCAGAAAGTGAAACAGCAAGGGGACCCATGCCTGTAGCAGAGACAGCTTGGAGACACCTTCCCACTTCCCTCACCCAGTTTCTTCCATGGGATCTAACAGAGAGAGCTGTGTGAATAAATATTGATACTAAACATAGTCAAGAATGAGAATTCATGATCTAAAATTACACAAATATTTGGGAATTTAGACACTATAGCTCAAGTGGCACTTAATCTCCAAGCGCAACCAAAAATATGTAACTCCTCAGTTTACTAGCAGTGTCAGCTCCCCAAGTGTGGAGCTGAATAATTTAGACTGGAAGAGAAAAAGAGAATGGCTGAGCATTGATTTTGCTGGAGAGGAGAGGAGCTCCCCTTCAGATTCACTGGTGACTTTTCCTGGCTGGCTGGGGAAGGGAGACTCCAGGTCACCTTCAGGACAACCCCCAAAAATGCAGAGAAAAAACAGCCACGCATGCAAAACCCATAACCCTTCCGCCTCCTGCCTGCAGGCTCCAGGAGAGAAATGGAGGGAATGGAGGGAGGGGAATGGGGGGCATGCAGGAGTGCACAGTGCTGTAGCCTTCCTGTGGCCGGGGAGGCTGCCCAACACCTGCCACCAGCCAGGCTCAAATCTGAGAACTACAGCTGTAGCATAAAGGCGGATTATCACCCATCCAAACCAAATTCAATTATCATATCTATGCTGCTTCTCTATTTCTGTAACTGGAAGGCTATTATTAGGCTCCCTCCCTCTCTCCCTCCCTCTCGCTCCCTGTTTTTAATACATCTCCAAGTAATGCTGCTGTAAAACATTCAGAAAAGTAAACATTAGCTTTAGGCCATTTGATTATCAGTTTTCCAGAACACTTCGTTCTGCCCTGTGTCACTCCATACTCCTTTAATACCAAAAAAAAAGAGAGATGGACTGAGATGAGTTTAATGAATCCACACTATAGCAATTCCTCTCTCTGTCTCCAGTGATGGCTCTGGCTCACTCTCACAGTGGCAAAAAAATGCCAGTTTATGTTTGGATGGAAAAGAAGTGAGGAAATAGGTTTTCCCTGCGAAAAAAGAAAAAAAAATACTAAATTTCATCCTGTCCTAATTGCTAAAATATTTCTTAGTAGGCTTCCTATCTGTATCCCCATTAATCACTGCTTCTTTTCCCATGCTAGAAATGGGAGGTGGTTGTGTGGTGAGGGTGAGGGTGATGCAGTCCCTGAAACGAGGAAACCAGTCAGTCCTCAGTACAGGGAGCCAACATTCCATAAACATATTCACTGCCGGTGTCCTTTCGGATGCTGCTCATTTACACCACAAAGTGAATTGTCTTTCCCTTGGGGTGACAGGATAGAGGCAGGACAGGGATGGATAACCCTTCACATGTGCTCACCTCCCACAGAGCTCTGTGCCCTTTGTGCCAAGGGCTGACACTTTACTCCAGTGAGAAGCTTATATATTTTTTGTGGGTTGGTGGTATACTTCTTTCTTCTGCTAAACACACATTTTGAGCAGGAATTGCACCTCACAGGCATGGTGAAATAAAGCCTGTACACCTGAGCTGTAGGAACACAGAAATGAAAGTGTTAGTAAGAGCCGAGTTAATCCTTTGGGAAACACGATATGTCTTTGATGCCATTTAACATGACCATGTGTGAATAAGACAGAAAAAGGGCAAAATTTTTGCTTGGTTCTTGTGGGGCTACCATAGTATATGTAATAAATCATACTCTTTTACCCCAGCTTTTTAGCTGTAACAGGTGTTTTCAGTATCATGACTTTCATTTCACAAGCCACTGTATGACTTAAACTCTTTTATCTCTATCTTTTACACAAATCAGAGTTTCATAGATAATAAAGCAGTTGGGAAAAAAATATGAAGATTGAAGAGGTAGGGTCTCACTCTTGGGAATTAACTAGGAGCAAAGAGAGTAGCTCTGGCTTCTGTGCTATGAATTCCATCCCCCATTAGCACCACCTGTTCAAGGCATGACTCAGGGCCACACAGAAGTGAGGTGTGCTGAGGTCTGGGGAATCACTCAGCTTACAGAAACATCCTTCCTGGTGCATAATTAAGAGAATTTGGCTCACTGACATAGCTCAGACGAATCCCTCAGGTGGCAACCCTGAGCACACAGATTTCTGCCTCTTGCAGTGACTGGTACCAAATAGTACCAGTACCAGGTGTGGGCCTTCTGCCTCACAGACACAGGAACCTGCTCACTGCAATGGGCAGATCAAAACTGTATGGGGAAACTAAGATGAAAACTTAGTTAATCTCTGCTTCATTCTGCTGAGCTGCAAATATTGTGCAAATATTGTAGCCAGCCTTTTTTAAAATTGATTTTTAAAGCCTTTGGATAAGATTCTTATTTACATCATTCCGATTGTGCAAAGGGACAGAACTGAGCCAAGTTTTTTAATTAGCAACTCATATAGCAGAGAATTCAGCATGAAATGGAGACTACTTTCTCTCTCTTATGTTTTGGCCACGTGCAACCATAACACCACATAACACTAATGATAGTTGCATGACCATGCACCAGAGCAAAGTCTCCTGGGATGCTAATTGGTTTGTAGGATTGGTGCTTGACATCCTGCTCATGTCTGTAAACTAGGATAAGGCCTGGGGCTTAGCCACACGCCATTCGTTAAATACTGAAGTTTCTTCATTTCCTTTGTTTTACTACCACTGATTAAAAATTTAGCAGTGATGCTGTGCAAAGGTGAGCCTACAGACACCGCATTAGAGAGCCACCTTCGAAAACAAAGGCACAAAGAGAAGCTGGAGAGGAGATAAGGATGTGAATCAAGATCTTGGCTGCAGCAGAAAACACACAAGGGAGACATAGAAACCATCTCTTGGTGGGAGGAGGATGGGAGGAAGAGAGAAATGTGACAGACTTTGGAGGAGAAATGAAATAACTGAGAAGTGAGCATTGTGAGCTGACCAGCTCTGAGGGCTGAGGGCTGGGGTGGGCTTCATCCAGGGGCTGGGACACCTCTGCTGGCCCTGCCACCTGTGGGAGGGCACAGGCTGGACACCCTTCCACCAGCACTGGGTGCCTTGGCCTTGAACAAGGTGGGCTGGTGGGCACTGGGCAAGGAAGAGCCTGTCCCACAGGTGTCGTGTCTGGAGGTGAATTCGTGTTATTTTCCTTAAATCTCAGAGCTGTTTCAATTTCATGTAACAGGAGAAGCCTAACAGCTGGTGTAGTTTTTCACTTCATCCGTTGAATGTGGCATCTGTGACTCAGTTTGCACCGACAAAAATTAGGGTGAGGCCAGAATCAAACCACCCTTGTAAGCAACAGCTTCAGGTTGCTCCTGAGCACCCCTGCTGTGAGGAGGGGCTCAGGCTTGTTCAAGATGCTACTTCTCTATCTGGCAAACATACGGAAGGAAGTTTGTTACCTGCTAATGCAAAGAGGAAAAAAAAAGGGAAAATACACAGGGAAAAGAAAGGGAAATAGGGAAGTAAAGTAGCTCAGTGCTGTTATTTTGCTGTGGTGTTTGTCACCATCCAGTTTCCTCGCTGAGAACGATGAGAGATCACAAAATTGCTAATTCTCACTGGTATTTTCTCAGCAGTATTTCTTGCTGAATGCGAATGTCTCTTTTCTTGTAGGCAGATGGACAGAGCCTGCAGGATCACATTTACTGGAGACAAACCAGCTTTGAAAAGTTTCGACAGCCGGCATGGTATCTGGTCCATCGCTATTGAAATGAGTTCATTATCATGCATTTTTTGCCAAATGCCAATCAGTTCTTAAATCACTCTTGAAATTAGGATGTTAGGGAAAAAAAATCTAAAAGTCTCCACAGATACATTTTCAACATTTGCAGGAATATTTTAGAACTATTTCTCCAACAGTTGATGCTATATAATTAATGTATAAAACAAAACAGACACAACAGACCTTCCAAAAAATGGTGGGCTGTTTCATTATGTGGGTGCAGAAAGAAAGCAGCAAAAGTTCACCAATTCCTTCACCTACTCATTTGCTAATGTATCACATTTCAGATAAGATGGAAATTTATTATTTTAAGAGACTTAGCCTCTGTACCCATCCATTCTTTTTTTTTTTTTAAGGGCTACACAGTTTTTCTGCAGAGATTCTGATTTTGCACTCAGAAATTTATCATCTTCCTAGCACTGGTCCTCTTAAACAAGTGTTTGTTAACACAACATGAAGAGACTCACATTCAGACTGTCATATTGTTCTACCAGATTAAGGTATTTGCATATTTTCCTGCAAAATAAACCCATTGTCACAGTGGATTGATAGGAAATAAAGAAGGCAGAAAAATGCAGACTTTAGCATGCAAGCCCATGTCTTTCACCTATTGTATAACTGGTTTGTGTTAGCTGATTAGTGAGTATGATGGCTTGGGAACACAAAGTTTTGTCACTCTTTTCCTTTTTAATGGTAGCAGATACACAAATAAAATGAAAATACTTTTAACTTTTAATACTTTTAAAGAAAAAGCAACACCCCAGTGCATATGTGGTGTCCCAGTGTATTGTTCCATGCAGATACTAACGAAGGGAAGACATAAAGTGTCCATGTGCTGCACGTCCCCTCCTAGCTCATCTGTGAGTGCCTAGGCTCCATCTCCTGTTTGAAAACCACGTGGCACTTCTCCACGTGACAGACACATGGGAGGTCATGTCTAAATTCATCTTCTGATTTTTTCCATGTGGGATCAATAACATCACTCATTTTTTGTGTTTGTCTGTTTACAAATACACAGAGGCATCAACCCTCCACTGATGGGAGCCAAATTTCTCCAATTTGCCCAGACTGGCTCTTGGAGCCAAACAGGACACAAGCCTCAGCACATCTCCAGCTTAAATAACATGGACCATACATTAATGTGGGGAAAAGCTACAAAAATGCTTTGAAGAATGTTGATTCTATAAGGGACACAAATGTCTGACTGAAGATGCTGTGATACACAGATGAAATTGCCATCTGGGCTACTTCAGATGCAAGGAGCATTGCCAATAGCGAAAAATTTTTGTCCCTAAATAAATGAGGTTAAGATAGACTTTTTCCCAAGTGAGCAGCCTCATGCATTTTGCTTTTTATTGGCTTCCTTCTCTGTGTTCTCTTTCTTGTTCTCAGTGATCTCCTTCTTCTTCTTCTTCTCTTCCTCTTCTTCTTCTTCCTCTTCTTCACCTCTTTTTTTCATCTTTTGGTCTCAGGCAAAATAAAAGGAGATAAACCGTTAAGAGAAAAGTATAAAAACTATGAGGATTTTCTCACAGCCACCACTACAGTTTGGAAGGAAAAAAGGCCCAAACAGTGTCTTTTGAAATGCTTGAGAGTAAAAAAAAAAAAAACACCAAACCAAAAAAACAAAAACCAAACCCATCCCTTTTCATTCTGCTCTAATACTCTAATATTTGCACTGATTAACAAGAACATTTGCAATTCTGTTTAAAGGTGTAATGCAGGTTAACATTACATCTCCATGGTATTGGTTTTTCACTATGAGAGTTTTAGTCTCCCTCCCACAAATATTTTGTAACAAGAGAAAATGGTTTCCCCTCCACTCTGTGTTTTGTTTCTCTCAGGTGTCACATAGGTCTCTTTTGTTTTAATCCAACACCACCTGCACCCATCTCGTGGCATGCTAGCTCTGTGCCATCTCTAGTGTCATCTCACTTCCTTGTCTGTGCTAATAAGGAACATTTAGGAGCGGCTCCAGCTCCGGTACTGCATTAATGAAGCACTAACATTTGTTAGGAGAGAGATTCAGCGATGTTGACAAGTGACTTTGCTGATCAGAGGAGCACGGTTGGGTTGGAAGAAACCTGTGTTCTTGAAATGTGGGAGGTGAATTATCTCAGTTTTCAAAAAAATAAACAGAGACAAGTTTGATGAGTTTAAATTCGCAGAAGAGCTTTTTAATATTTCCTGAGGTTCTAATCAAAGAAGCATCTTAACTGGTCCCAAAGGGAAATGAAAGATGAAAGGAGCTGACACTGATGCCCACTCTACCTTGCCTGGCTGCTACCAGGGGTTTTTTTAATTCTTTTTTTTTGCTTGTTACTAAAAATATCTCAGTGGGTAAGAATTAACAGTAGGATATTAATGCAAAGTCACAAATAAAAATCCATTGCAAAATGTAGCATACCTTTAAAATTTTAACATCTAGTAATTTTAAATCAAGGAAATTGACATAGATCGGATGAAAGAAGATACAGCACCTCTAGCTTATGCCAACTAAAAATAAGAATTATTAATGAAGCTGGGCTTTCTTCTGCTGTGCACATTAATTATTTATGATAATAATACTCCACACTGCCATATTAAAGAATTTTCTTCACCCAGCTTCCCAGAAAACTCCATCTTCTGAAACCCTCAACATGTTAAAAAACACAAAAGAATGAATTCCTTTCAGTGTATTTATTATACTGGAAGATGAATATAGTCTTGGGTTATTAAACTGGAATGAAAAACACATCTTATTAGAACTTACATGGTGATTTTTATTCTCACTAGTTTCATATAAACTTAATGATGCAGACTGCATTTTTATGCTCATCTATTTTAAAATGGTGCCTGGAGCAAAAGAAGCTTCCATTAATGCCAGTTTGGTATTTCAAATACAATTTGATGTAATTTACTTCAAATATATGTGAACAGAGAAGGATAATGTTGAGAGTATTGCTGGACTCAGATCTGGGTTAGCTCATAGCAGTGATTTGTTAAAATGCAAGCTTTATGAAACAGAAGAAAAAAGAAAAGAAAAATGAAAGTGTTTTTCAAAATATAGGGTAAAATTAATATCTTTATAAAGATGTTGGGGGAAAAATTTATTTTGACTTGTCAGAGTTTAAATAATTAGTTCTGAAAATAAGGTTATTATTATTTAGAAATCAACAACAAAGGAAACTCATTTAAAAAGAGTATTAGACCACAATTTTTTAGAGCTGTTGTATTTGTTGTGATCAATCTAAAATAGACTGTGATTGATTTTTTTACGTATATCCACTCATTTATTTCCAATCCAAGTTTCATGTAACTGTATATATATATTTTTTTTCTTATAACAGAGACACTTGAACTTGAAAGCACACAGAAACATCTGCGGAATGTGGGCTATGGAGGGGCAGGGGTCTCATGCAAGGAGGGGAGTTTTCACAACCAAGGAATGCATAGACAAAAAATATGATTCATGGTAAAAAATGTGTGCTTGAAAACGAGAAGGGTCTGTATGTGCAAATGTAATATCACACTGTAAATTCACACTGTGTTTCTACACAGAGCACCACACTTCCAGTGTATTTTGCTGTGTCAAGGGACAGCATTCTGAAGCAGAAAACATTGCAGCAGGTGCAAGGTCCTGATTCTGCTTTCGTCCTGCAGCTGGGATCCCCTGGCAGGGGTCTGCATCCCCTGCTGCATTGGGACACCCACTATTTCCACAGGCAAGGAGAAAACACAGTTATTTTCTCCCTGCTTTTATTGCATTTCTGCCTGTGTTTTTTCTTTCTTGTTTTTTCTCTTCCAAGGGTTTGCAGGGAGGGAGGGTGAACCTGAGATCAAGCAAGTGGCTTAAGGGTAAGATTATAAAAGCATTGGTGAGATGTAGGCACATGGCCCCTGTGAGGAGACTTTATGCCTAGTCCTCTAGGGCATTTGTTAAGGCTTACTCCTCCTTATGAATTTCCTGAGCCTCTTTCACACTCTGTCCTTCTGAAGATAAATGCTACCCCTACCAGAGCCCATGGCATTGTAGCCTGTCAGCAGGTGGTCACAGGTCTACCCTCTTCTCGTGGCTGTGCTGTGCTGTGGAAAACCCTTGAAAACTTAGGCAGCACCAGTTTCCCCAAGTGGGGCTTCTGGGAATGTGGTGAACAGCACCAGGGATGGAGAGGCATCCCCTGCAGGGCAGTGCCCCTGAACGAGGGGCTCCACAGTGCAGGGTGGCCAACACAACCCACTACTTCTCTCTTCTGCTTGGGGGGCTGAAGAGAGCCTGCCCCAGAAAAAGGGCTCTCATCTCAGGTAGATTAGAGCCCTTTCTGGTTTATTTTCATGAAGTAAATTATCAAGGACATTCGTAAAGGAATCCAATGGAAAAAATATTCCTAATTGGTTTTTAGGCAAGAGTTGGACAAAGAACTGTTTCTGGAGGAAATGTGTCACAGCATCATTTCATAAAGGAACAGCAGCTTTATGAATGTGTTCATAAGTTTCCACATACACACAGAAATTGTTATAAACAAAATGAATGCCTAAGAAAATTAATGAGCATATTTAGTGTTTAGTAATAGACTCTGTTTTCTCTGCCTGGGACTGTGAAGAAAACACTGCACATGACCTCATGAGTTATACCACTACAAAGATTTTAAAAATCATCAGCATTTCAAAGCTACATGTTGGAATTTTTTTTTGTCTTAAATCCAGGCATTAATGCTTTCAAACCAGCTAACCCCATCACCTGAAATGCAAATCTTCATTGCTGCAGTTCTTTGTTTAGACAATGGCAGAGGCATGGCCTGTGCTAGAGAGATGTTTAGTGTGCACTGGAGAGAGGTGTTAAGATAAATAATGGTATTAAAAAATAAAAAGAAAAATACCACCTGCTTGTTTAGTTTGAGATTTCATTTTTGTGGAAGCTGTACCCATTTTGACCCGGGGGAGCCCCTCATGAGTCAGTGACAGCACATACAGGCAAGGAGCAGGGGACAAATCCTGTGCTGAGTCCTGTCCTCTGTTCACTTGTATTCCTGACAGTGAGGGCAGATCTTGGATCAACAAATAACCACTGAACTGTGACAGATTTTCTGAATTCAGTGATTACAGAGTCTTCGAAGTCAAAAGGAGATCACAGTTTGGGTGAAAATGCTGGTGGAGGTCAGCTGTATTAAAAGCGATTATGTGTTAGTACCTCTTTGAGCAGTCTTGCTCAAAAACCAGGTAGCCAGCTGGAGGGATATTTTGACCTTTTCCACTTTCCATCTCTCTGTTTCTGATAAAACAAGCAGGATGACCTCTGCAGCACACACTTCTCAAGCTGCTTTTAGACTGACACAAATATTGAAAGCATGAGGCCTTTCCTTTCATCTTTTCTGAAATGGTCAGGTTTGAGATTGTTACTGGAGAAAACCTTCCCTAGAGTGAATCTGAACTTATCATCACTACTATATCTGATATTTAGAAAATACTCCTTCGCATAGGACAGACTAATAGGTACTTTGAACTACCTTTCAGCTATCAGTGAGTTTCACTACGGACATTTGTGTTCCAAAACAGGTACAGCGCCTGAAAGATGGTTTTTGTTGGTATGGTTTTATTTTTTACAAGCAGGAAAGACAAGAAAATCAAATAAAACACTGAATTAATGAAAACAGTCCAGCACTGTTTCACCATAAATCAGCTATTGCTGATTAGATCTTTAATGTAATGGATCAGTGTCTCAGCTGACACAAATGAACTTCACCGTGTTGTCTCACACAAGCTAAGGTTCTGGTGCAATGTCTTTGGCAACATCATAAAGACTCACTGGATGTTTCCAGTGCACTCAGCAGCTAGCACCTGCTGGGCCACACAGCGAAACAAACCTACTGGCACTCACTTCATTTCTGGAAAAATCAAGGCAGTATGAAAGGAAACAAAAAAGCCATGTAGCCTGTACATAAATAAATAATATTGAGCCTTACTTTGTCTGTAATTAAAGTAAGGAATTCTCTACAAAGCATCCACACACAAATGACTTTATCATTCAGTATGCTTTTCTAGCTTACTCTGATCCTGTATGTTGTCCCATCCTTCCAACAAACAGCTCCATTGTCCACCAGGCTGGTGGCAGCAGGTGCACAAGCAGTTGCTCAGTCCCATATTGATACTTCTGTCCCCTGGAAGGTGCCAGCCACATCCCAGGCTGGCATGGAGATAAAAGGCATAAGAGACTTTATGCACGAGGGTTTTCTGGGCTTGAAATACGCAGGAGTCATATCCATACGTGAAGATTAGTGCTCCACTCCGGACCCATCTTCACTTCGTCCACCTCCCCTTCCCTAGCTGTGATGTTGGCAAATGAGCTGGAGAGCAGAGGGCAATTGCCCTTGAGCTTTAACAAATGCAAAATATAGAGAGAGTAGAAACTTGTGGCACTTCCTGCTGCCTGTACGGTTAAAACCCCTACAATGAAGGGACCGGTTGGAATAGGGGTAGAAGTCTCTTCTTCCTTCCTGGAAGATAAACAAAGTGAGAAGTAGGTGAAGTGAGAAGTAGCAACATATCACTGCCAATTTGTGGCACTTGAAAGAAAAATCTAATCTGTGATTTACTCATTTAAGTGCAATTTCAGTTCACCTACAATGTCATGACCTCCTTGATGATAGTTATATATGGCATGTGGCATGGATAGAAGGAACCTCTTGCATATGTGGAAATGAGTTAAAAAATGAATGTTCTGTCCACCCTACTTTACTACTGCTGTGATTTAGTAAAAGACTAGTTGCTGTCAGATCCAGTAATTTGAGTCTCATCTTACAACGAAGTATATATGCTGATGAAAAGCTGCTTTAGCAGCAGAGAGACTGCTAATTGTTTGATTATACAGGTCTTCACATTAATGAAGCACTATTCCATGGATTTGGAGCATGGCGTGCAACCAAATTACCACCCCAGCACTCAAGCTGTGAAATCTGATTATTCATTAGCCAGTCAGTGAGTGGTACAAACATCTTTTCTTTTTTCAAACCGTCAAAGGAGAGTGACTGCTTTTTTTTTCCCCACTCTTGCCTCTAAGAATATAGGGGTTTGGACTTCTATCAATGATAGTATCTTCCTTAAGAATTTAAGGATAAACATCTTATGTAAAGGAGGCCTCATTTTTCTCCAAACTGTGCTCTTCCTGCGTAATTTATCCCTTATGTTTACTTAGTCCTGGCCTCTCCAGGGCCTGTCACTAACTGACAATTGTGGTGCATTTAATGGATTGAGAGTAGACTACACCCTCCTTAATTGACAGGAGTTACTAAAAGATAAGGAATCAAAGTGAGGAAAGCCCACAGTGCCTCTGTCTCTACCAGGCAGACTTGACTGAAGATGGATAGTTGTGAAAGTAATTTTCAAACTTCTTTTATCAATTTTTTTTAAATAAACTTGGATTTTTAAAGGGTAAATTTCTTTCTCACATAAACAATGAAATGGAGAAAAAAATAATTGGACGTTATTAGCAAAAAGGTCTTCCTTCCTTCCTTCCTTCCTTCCTTCCTTCCTTCCTTCCTTCCCTCTTGTCTTCCTTCCTTCCTTCCTGCCTTCCTGCCTTCCTGCCTTCCTTCCTTTCCCTGCCCACAGCAAACCTAACCTAACAGAGATTCCAGGTACAGCCAGTCTGTATTGTACAGCGAATGTAGCTGGGTTCAGTTACAAAATGAGCGGTGTGGAAATCCTTCCTCACATGGTGGAGAAGTACTGACATCTCTAGCAAATGGGATTATCTGTAATGAGATTACATACAAAGAGATTAAGATGTGAACTGACACTCCTAGGAGATACAAAAGAGGCTCCTGAGACAACAGAGAAATGAGGTGTCAGAAGCAGAAGGTGGAATTGCTTCCTTGAGAAGGTTTTTCATGATAATGATAATGATCTTACCCGTATAATAGCGCCTTTCATCCAGAAAGATCCCCAAAGAGCTGTACAAATGCCGTACACTAGTTCTTTTCAGACCATCATGGAAATGCTTCCACCTCTGGTCAGAATACAGCAGCTGTTTAACCACACACAAGCTCACCTCACATAGCAGTGCTGGGCAGGAACTATTAAGATAAAGGCTGATCTCGGGGAAAATTCTGGACACCGAAATATAACTATATAAATCTCAAGTCTGAGTCATTCCCCGAAACTATATTTTGGATTTGAGTTTTCATTTCTTTGCTGTTTTTCCCCCTTGCTTTTCACTATTCATACTGACATGTTTAAATAAGAATATTGAATTAGTTTTTTAAATGTTCATTAAAAATGCATCTGTTTTCTTTCTCAAAAATTGAGCTGGAAAAATAAAAGACCAAAGCAAATATGAAAGAACAAAGATGTTGAAATTTTGGTTGAAGCTTTGACCCTATTTTAGGTTGTGTCTGACTGTTCAGTGCATTGACTGGCCATTGCCAAGCAGATGAGACAGATGAGACGTGTGCATGCCTGCTGGTGGAGACAGTTTTAAAAACAAGACATCTCAAATTTGACTGACAAGGCTGTGATGGAAGCCACCCAAACCCATGCAAACTGCGGAGAGACCTCTTCCAAAAGTAACCTTTGAGTCTGGGGTGCTTCAGTTTTCATCTCACAGAACACTATGGTACCTACTGAGCCTTTTAACTTTTCTCTGTAAAGCTGTCTGGCAACAACTTCACATGAAAAATCCCAGAACACAGGCAGTAGGTGCTGTCCAGAAAAAAAGTGATTAAAAAAAACCCTTCTGTGCCTGCTCATAGCTCATCAGAAGAAATATCTGTGCTTCAGGCATGGCTTGAAGACATGAGAGCGGCATAGGCATTCCTCAGATACAGTGCCTCTCTCACTGTCTGAGTGCTAAATTACCATCCTTGTTCTTAGTAGATTTTATTAGTCTTCTTGTCAGTCTTATAAATGGAGTTTAACAGGAAAACAAAATGTATTTAGACAATATGGTTTATATGGCTTTGCAGCTAAACAAGTCTCACTGTCAGATTCTTTCAACTCTCTGGCAAAAAGGATAATGGGACGTTTTGCTCGCTCCTCCGCTTCCATGTTTGCTCTGCCAAGCAACCACCAGCATCAATGCCCAAAGGAAAACTTGCTTTCAGAGGGCGGCTTAGTACTAACCCTGGATATTACTCTCCTCCTTCCAGCCTTCAAGCCAAGAAGCCTTAAGTCAAGATTACTCTTTCATTGGTTGCCAGGTACCAGGGGAACTGCTAACTGCTCACTATGGACTGTGGCACAGCTTCCTCCAGTGCCTGTCTCTTCCCCGTGAAGGAGCCCTGGGTCCCAGCCCCTACCAACACCTGACAGCCCTGCCATGACTCCACAGCTCTGAGAAAACCCCTCTGTGACCCAGTGTCCCCATCTGCAGCATGGATAATGGTGCTACTTATCCTGGTAGGGGTGGCTTTTATTTCTCTGTCAGTCACAGTGCACAAAAGAAAAATACACATCTTAGTAGCATCCCTCAGGCATCACAGACTGTTAAAACCAATACAAATTACAACTATTTCACCCACTGCTGCTGCCACTGGTAAGCTACCACCAACCTCCTGAGAGCGCTGTATGAACGGGAGATCTCCTTTGCCCTTCCACATTTGAACAGTATCCTCTCACCCCGGATGAAAAACCACAATTTGTTGATGCTAAAAATGCTGTCCTCATGAATGAAATTATTCTATCTTTTTTCACTTTTTTTTTTTAAACTTAATTTTTTTTCAGGCACTAAGATTTGTTTTCTAAAGACACTTGCCAGTACTAACATATAATTTTAGCCTTTGGGGGCTTTTTTCTCTACCTTTATAAGATTATATTGGCAAAACCCCTATGTTTGACTCACTTGTCCTGAAATAAAGCTGCTTTGACTGATGTAGCTTGGTTCACATGAATGGCACATCCAGACTCCTGACATTACTTGTTTTCTGCCACAGGCAGAAAAACCCAAGGAGAGTTTTGCTCACCTAACCATCCTGACAAGGTCCACCCTAGGACTTGTAAAGGGCTAATAAGTCTGGCTCTAAACTCCCCCATGGGACTTCTCCATTTGGGATTTCTCCAGGAGGAATCAGGTGGGAAACCAGCCTCTTGCCTGATTCAGTCTGGTGAGCGTCCAAGGCAGGATACATACCACAGTTTCTCAGCCAGCTCAGGTGCACCATCAGCTGTCCTGCCCTGGCTCAGCACTGCTCCCACCCTGCCCCAATGGAGATATTCCTAGCAAAACCCATCATGCCCCAGAGTGGACAGGAATCCATTACTCACTGAAAAGGGTCCTGCTTATCACTCTTGCTCTGCAGCATTCAATAATTTTGATCTCTGTCTGGGCGACCAACAAGCACTTCCAGTCCAAAGCAAGAAATGCAGCAGCTTTCATCACCCACACAGAAGCTTTCATTTTAAAAATAATGCCTTTCAATGTCAGCTTGGCCAACAGCTGCTTCTAGAAGATTAGAGCTTTTCTCTGCCTTCTCTGGCAACCCAGATGGATTTGTTTGCCTAGTTTACATTGCACTGCATTGTTCAGCTATCTATAAGCGTGATCAGTGCTGGCTTCCAATATTTCAAAGCCTGTGGCATGATCATCATCTAATACCAATTATGGGGGGAAAAAAACCTCATCCAAGTAGCAGCTGTTGAGTTTGGGAGGGGTGATGTGGTACTCTTTGTTCTCTCACACTTAATCAGCAAGATGACAGGTATTGGAACTCACATGACACAGCACTTTTAGGACAAGAGACTACATCTGGTCTAGTCCCAGGATTTTCCTGGGTACCTATCCCAACAGTGTCTGCAGTGGCACTTCTACATCAGGATGATTGTGGCTTTCCAGAATGCACAATATAGCAAAACTAACTCTTCCTGACTGGTTTAATGTGCTTTTCATGTCAGGTTCACACCATACCACACCGTGTCCTGCTCAAAGTAAATGAACTGATGCACAATTGTTTGAGAAGAGAAAAATTACTTTAGAGGTTTCAGCAACCTTTTCATGCTTCTGTTTATCCCTCCAAGCTCTCTCACATGAGTGGCATGTGCTTAGATGTCTACTGCCCCACATTCAAGAAGGACAAACAAGCACAGACTGCCAGGTCTCCCCAGAACTTCTGTTTTTCTGCCTCCAGCTCAGCAACTAAGTCAATATACTAAGAACCACCATCAGTGGTCTGTTTTTTTGGAGCTGCTGAGCACCCACAAGTCCCAGAGATATCACATACACATGCTCCCTGCTCAGCTTCTTTTCCAAAAGTTTTCACAGCTTTATTATCTTGCTTCTTCCCCAGTCTGCACTAACTTGTGGGTGTTGACATGTGTACTTCACTGCAGAGAAGACAGTCCAGTCACTCTGCAGACACAGTCCATGACAGATCAAAATGTCTGTAACAATATGGATTTTCCTTGACTTCAACTTATGTCACAACAAAGGTCTTCATGAGACATTTGGCAGAGATGTTGCTCAAGTCAAGAAAACATTTCATAACTTGGGGACAATAAACAGCCCTATTATATATGCTGCTACTTCTTTGTTTACACATTTAACACAAGAATGCCAGCTTCTCTGTGATTCTTCATTTTTCTCATTATTTCCAGATATTAGGAGCAGTTCATTTCCACCTGCAAATCAACTGTTTTCATGTGTATCCATGCAAGGCACAATATATTTTGAATAGGCAAAAGCAAACTGTGAGGAAAACACTCAAGCATTGGAGATATAAACCTTAAATAAGTGCAGCTCACAAAATGAGATTGTAATTTTGGATAGGAATCATTGTTCAATCTGGGGTATCATTTGCACCACCAGATGTTATGAAACTTGCTATTCCACATTCCTTATTCTGGAAAGTGCTACTTCTGGCTCAGGAGCACATCAAAAGCTATGTCTACCCAGCGTTTTGCAGGCAGACTCAAGCTTGATTTGACCACACTCTAAGCCAGCCAGGAAACATGTGGCTACACTAGTACAGCGCTAAACCTCAGAGAATCTGCCCAGATGAGAAAAAGTGTGTATGAGAACAGTCAGAGCTCAGAGCAAGTGTCTGCTTCCCTGCAAAAATATGTGGTTATAACAGGCTCAAATTTTCAGGAAAACTCCATGGGGTTTTTTGTTTAACCTTCTCCATATACATGGCTGGTAGCTACAGTAAAGAAATTTTCTACTCATAAGTCAATAATTTTCTCTAAAATTCTTTTCTACAATGACAAAAGGTGCTTTCATGGAAAGCCGTGAGAGTTTGACCAACAGGCACCTGCTTCCTGGGAGCTCTCTCAGCAAGACCCACAGATGAGAGCAATCCAGGACATACAACCTCAGTTCAAAGCAGTGGGAAGAATTAGGGCCCTTGAAACTCTTTGTCCAGTAGCTCTCAATTATTTGCATGCTGAAGCTTTTCACATGTTTCAGAAGCAGATGCTTTTTTTTCAGATGTTCAGGTAGTATTTCAGGTTTGTTTCTGAAAAATTATCAACAAATTACACATAAGAAGTTGGACTGTGGTGAACCAGAACAAAGTTGGTGTGGGTGACCTATTTCTCATCACAGCTAAAATACTATTTGTCTTTAAAAAAATGTATGCTAAAACTCAGTCCCACTAGTTTAATGAAAGACTGAAAAGTTGTGATTTATGCAAGCTCAGTTGCCATATAATATCATGCAGACTGCATGTATTTATCACCTATTTCATGTGTTTGCAAGCAGTTTGAGTTTTCTTCTCAGATGCTGCATTTGGACAGAAGTCAAAAGATCATTTAAAACATGAGAGAATCACTGTAGAAGCAGAGAAGCTAAATGGTGTCATGTCCTCAGTTTTCTCATGCAGTGAAGCAGCTTCTGGGCCTGGAGCAGATGAGAAACCTTAGTTTAGGCTATTTTGTGAGGTCTGCTCAGGCTGATGATGGGCTCCAACAGCTTGAGATCCACCTGATTTCTGATGATCCTCCTGCAACACTCCCTTCATGCGAGCGACGAACTTCCTCCACTTCCATGCACTTTCCAAATGCATGCCAGGCACTCTGTAAGTTGCTGGTGAAGAAACTGTGACCCTGACGCATGACCACTTTTTGTATGGATGCAAACCATGGAACACCAACCAGATGGATGATGGTTGAAGGACTATAGTGAAGACATTCTGACTTTCCACAACAATGAAGCACAGCCTTTTTCGTCTCCATGTAGGGAAGTCAACAGTCTGATCTCCCCGCCTGTGTTAAGGAGGGGACTTTTGCCTCATGAAATAAGCTTGGTGTATGGGTTTGTTTATGCAGACTTGAGCATTACTTTTTTCCTCGGGTGAGATCTCTGCCCAGACTCAGACAGTACAAATGCATGTGATTTACAATGAATTCAGTGGGAAGTCAGCATCTGGATCTGCAGTATTTCAAATTATTGCTTAATACTGAGAATGATGTGCCTCAGCTTTTGAAGTGTTTTGTGTGAGATATCCAAAGGAAATTTTCAGACTACTGAGTTATCATTGCTGAACTACTGCAGCTACTATCTGTCCTAACATTTCACTGTAACAAGGTCATATTTAAGTTACTGGCAAGGAGGGTCTTGCAAGATGTCCTTAAATGAAAGTGTGGGTGAACACCAAAGCAGCTCCAAATTTTGTCACTCCAGTGACGGATTTTGCAAGCAATCCATTTCTCCTCCAGCCCAACCATCCTGAGACACTGGATAATATAACTTGCACTTCTCTCTGCCTTAAACTTGCTACCAGCCATCATAACACTTGCAGCAACATTTTATTGATCAAACTTCTTGGAAATACGATGTTCCCAAATAAAGTTTCAGCATGACAGCGGTAGCAAAAAGGAACTAGCCATGCCAAGGCAGAGCAGTTTCTTTTCTTACTTACGGAGTTACCATTAACATACTACTGTCACCTCTCACAAATTTAAGGGCCCTAAAAAAACAATGGGAATGTGTTGCCATAGAGAAGGACTGTCCAGAGTTCTCTGGTGACACTAAACAGTCCATGTCTTTATTGCACTGGTGGGGGACTTTTCCTAAGGCAGATGTACAGTAATTGCTACCAATACCCACAAAATCCCAGCAAGCACCGAAGATTAAAAGAGACATAGGAGACATTTGAAGACACAGATGGTACAGAAGGGGAATTTGACCCTGCTTTACTGTCATCGTCTGGCATTTGTCTCCAAGTCAGGGGGAGTAAGCATGCCAGCAGCTCAAAGCTGCTGTCTCAGGCCCAGGTGAGGGGCACAAAGGGAGATGCAGTGCTTCCTGGCCCCGGGACAAGCAATAAAGTGCTGAGCTTGGATTTACTGAACTTAAAGCATCTTAAAAGTGGTAGTTCCATATTCTTTCAGGATTGAGGACTCCCCTGGACAACCAGAAACCCTCTCATGCAATGAAAGATCTCTTGATAGTAAAGACCTATGGATGTCTAGGAAGAGGAAAGGGGCTTTTTACTTCTGCCTATGAGAAAAAAAATGGAAAGACCACTTCAAAGACCCCTTTACTTGTCTCAGGCAAGTAAGGAGTGAAATCCTCTTGAACAGCTCTAAGCAGAAGACAGCAGTAGTCTACAATAACATATTATAGATCCATCTGCTTCCCAGAAAGTTATGTTCAGTAGGTATTTACGGATCTAATTTCTCTCTTTAGTTCTTTTTCATCAGGATAAATGTTATGAACTTTAAGAGATATGAAGCTGAGATAGCGGGAGCAAAAGAAATATAGATGAATTTCAAGGTAAAAAAGTACGCTCCGTCCTAAATTTGCTCAGCTTAAGTACTTTATGAAAATGTGAACAGCTGGTGATTTTGCATATTGCATCATCTGCACCATGGTAGGGAGGTAGAGAGATGTGGATAATAACAAGAGGCTTTAGGACTTAACTGAGAATTGGCCTGGACTTTGTGGATATAAGTCAGCTATCTTAGTATAAGGGTAGATTTTATACTAAAGTTTTCACTTTTTTTATTTGACTTTTTGTCACAGTGCCAGTTATTATAATTTTGCTTTAAAGAGAAAGGCAAGCCATCTCTCCAATAGAAACAAGAACAATGCCTCTTACTGGAGTTCTTTGAATCCACTTCGATGTCACTTGAAAGACTCTCGAGGAGTCAAGCTGCTTGGTTTCTGTGAGACAGCCCAGGAGTCTCTCTCTCTGTCCAGCTCACGCAGCTAAGTTAAGCTCTTATTAAACTCAGTTGTTATTTTTCTAACAGATTCTTAATTACTGTTTTTTGAAGCAACAATCATCCCACGCTTCGCATTCGCTTTGTTTCTCCACCTCTTCGTGCGGTGCAAGCATGTGGGCAAAGCGTGGGAGGCTCCAAGAGCCCAAGCAATTGAAAATTGATGTGGCGCTTTAAAATAAAGGAATGATCCTTATTATAAGAGGGGAAAAACAAAGTAGCACATTGAAATAAACAAAGACGCACAGACAATGCAAGGAAAATAATATTAGCAGATGTTGAGCCAGCCGTTAATGATCTGTTTTATATTTAAATCTATTGCTTGAATGTTGGAGCCAGAACACCAAGGAGCGAGAAAGAAGCCTGGCAGCAGCCATGCACTTCACTTTTATTGCTCCGACTCTTGTCATTGATGTTGACTTTTTAAGTTATCAGTATAAATTTTTTTGCATGCAAATGGAGTGCTGATGGAAAAGCAGTGCTGATGGCGCTGAGAGAGGGAAGGACTCTCCTTGCAGGCTAAGCACAGCAAACCCCTGAGCATTGCAGCTCTTCTGAGGAACAGTGCTCAGAGCTTGTAGGACCTGAACCAGAACCTTTATGCAAGAACCATGCAGGAGGTCAAAGACGTCAGTGAGCAGCTCCCTGGCTCTATTTTGGCTTGGCAGGCAGACCGGCAGAGAGCACATCCCTGCTTTTGAGACCTGTTCAGCTCATGCTGCGTGACAGACACAAGAGCTGCCTTTTATACTAATTCCTCCCTACAAACCATACCTCAGTTTTCAGCAGCAGATTACACAAGACATGTTTATTGCAAAGCAACATGATGGATAAAAACTGGAGGCAGAAAAATCCCCCTCATGTATTGTTCATTCAAGATCAAACATTCATTTGCAAACCTGCAAGCAGCCACACAAGAACTAAATGTCGTATTATATCTCAAGATCAAACTTCAGCTAATTTAGACAACACCAGAGAGGGCTGGATCTCATTTCACCCTACTCTAACACAGATCATCTCCTTCTACACCCCTGTGAGGAGGAAACCAAGCGCTTGAGACTGCACAGGGCTACAGTGCCCTGTGCTCAAGTTCTTCCCCAGTTCTTCTTCTCAGGCGAGGGGACCTGAGAACCTGCACATCCTGCAGTGTTGCACCAGCTGTTTGGACTAGACATATCCAGTGGAGGCAGACAGCTTGGCTGCTCTTCCAGAGTTGGGCTTCTTGGTTTATTCCAGAGTTTCTTGCTTTGAGTTTCCTCTTGTCTTGCAAGACAAACGTCCTCCCTGTCCTCACTCACCTGCTCCTGGAGCAACTTCTAACTATCGGCCATATCCTCCCCTTCTTCATATTGACAATTTCATTTGCATTCCCTAACAAATACAGCACTTCTACCTTTCAGGGTATTTCCTCCTTATGCTATATTCAGTACTTTGGCAAAACCTTGTAAATCTGCACTCCTAAGGAACAGACACAATCCAGACAATCTGTTAGTAACACAGCTGTCAACCTGATATAGACATGGAACTGAAAAAAATCAACTTAAATGGAAAGGGCATTGCTCCAACATTTTTCCCCTGCACTCCTCAGTATCCAAAGGAAGAGTTCTAGGCTGCTCACAACTTTTGACCTAGCTGCAGACTACCTGGATCAGACTGCTGACGTTACCTATCTTCTGTGCCTTCAATGGCAGAGATGTCCTCCCTAGGTCATTTCAGGATCGTCTAGATACTGATTCTCCATGAAATTATTGGATCTATCAGGCTGTTTGACTCTGACTGTCATAAAAATGTCATTACAAGCTATTCTGTATACTAATATTTCACACCAATATGCCACCTAACTTAGAGAAGTGATACAGTTGCTTTCAGGTTATTTAAAAACAAAAACTTAATCAATTTCATTCTTGCCCTACTGATTTTGGATCAAGACATGTTTTTCAGTTAAGACAAGACAATCTCACCCAAGGCATGATCTGGATGCAGAAAGATTTGGTGTAAGTTCCACATGTCCTACTCCACTGCCTGTCCAGATGGACCACCTTGGGCTTCTGTGTAGTTCTGAACCAAACAAGTTGGATCCAGCATGAAGTTAAGCACTTTATAGTTGCTCACCTTGACACTACAGGTCCTTTTAGCCATTGCATTGAAATCTTGCCACTGAAAGGTACCAAGTTTGTCTTAAAAAAACATTAAAATTAGCTATTACATAGTTTTCATACTCATTTAACTATGTATTGATGCCAGTAGCAACCCTGATGTTATTGGTCCAGAATCTTCTTCAAGTTAAAAGTAATTTCAATCATCTAGATGGGAGTAAGGATTCTGTTTCCATACTGACCTGCTCCCTTTACTGTAGGTCTCCCACTTTTCAGAAATAAGAAATCCTTAGCCAGCTTTAAAAACTCTTCTAGTTTGAATTACATAGAACTGCTAATTTTAAAATATATATTAAGTTTTAATGTTTTTTAACCCCCAGCAACACCACTTCTGACCTTACACGTGTACTCCAGCAGCACAGAAAAAACAGACTCACAGGTCTTTGGTTTACCCTTTTGCATAGCCTACTAGATGCCTGTGTTTGCAATTATCTCCCAGTGAACAGTCATGTAAAGTCAAAAGAAACAGAAAACAGGTCTGCGATTTGATTCTTGCAGTCTCCACACTTCAACAACACATTGCATTGCAATTCACTGTTGTGGATGCTGAATTGTTCACTTGGTAGTGAACAATTGGGACATTACTGCATTCATTATATATTAATAACAGAAGCATGTATCCTATTTTTCTTCCCTTTCTTCTCTCTCCTACCCTTTTTATGATAATTAACAAGGCAATAAACATGTAAAACTTAAAAACCACAGAAGTGGAAAACTGATAAAGGCCTCTGAAATGATACCAAGGAAAAAAAAGAATTGGTGAACCAGAAGAACATATAAAGTTATTGCCATTGAGCTTTGCAGAGAGCAGAAAAATTGAAAGAATAATAACTAACAAGGTCAATCAAGTTTTCCAGCAAGAACTGAACCCAAGGTGAGCTCAGCTAACTTAAACACCCTGCCATAGATACAAGGAGTGGTTTGGGTTGGAAGATCATCTAGTTTCAACCTCTTTGCCATGGGCAGGGGTGTCATCCACTAGACCTGGTTGTTCGAAGCCTCATCCAGTCTAGCCTTGAACACTTCCAGGGATGGGGCACCCACAACTTTGGGCAACCTGTGCCAATGTCTTGCAACCATCACAATAAAGAATTTTTCCATAATATCTAATCTAAACTCACCCTCTGTTAGTTTGAAGCCATTTCCCCTTGTCCTGTCACTGCATGCCCTTGTGAAAAGCTGCTCTGCCACTCTCCTACAGGCCCTTCAGCTACTGGAAGGTGCTGAAAGACCTTCCAGGACCCTTCTCTTCTTCAGGTAGAACAGCACCAGCTTTCTCAGCTTGCCTTTGTGAGAGGTCCTCCAGACCTCTTCTGGTCATCATTGTGGCCCTCGTCTGGACAGGCTCCAGCAGCTCCACGTTCCTCTTATGCTGACACCCCAGAGTGGGGTCTCAAGAGAGCAGAGTAGAGGGAGGGAATCGCCCCCCTCATCTTGCTGGCCACACAGAAGGAAGTTGGCTTTCTGGGCTGCAAGTGCTTATTGCTAGGTCATATCCAGCTTTTCATCCACAAACATCCCCAAGTCCGTCTCCACAGACTCTCTATCCATTCATCCCTCAGCATGCATTTGTGCTTGGGATTTCCACAGTCCAGGTGTAAGACCTTGAACTTGGCTTTTTTGAACATCATGAAGCTCACACAGAACCACCTCTCAAGCCTGTCCCTCTGGATGGCAAAACTTCTTTCCATTATGTCAACTACACCATAAAACCGGTGTTATCGTGTAAGCAAAAAGAGAGATTCCTTATGCTGGAATAACAGATGCCATTCAGGTTTAGGGAGCAGGGAAAGCGACTTATTTTTTCAGGCACTCAGATATCCAAGAGTGTTAGCAGCTGTACCCAGCATGGAGAGACAGCCTGTGCTCCCTCAGCAGCAAGTGTTCCACCCAGCCTGGCTCACAAGGACCAGGTCCTTCCCCAGCCCACATGCTTTGAACACTGCGCTGCAATTAGCAAAGCACAACATGAAATGGTGGAACAGCAACATTACCCAGAGAGTGAGAAGGGAAATTCAGTCTATGCTGTGAAAATGGAGATAGCCAAGACAGTAGTGAGCTCTTGAGGAACTCTGCTGTGATGAATATTAGCTTCATCTGTCTGATTAGCTACTGCCCTGCCACCTCACACCCAGGTGTACATGTACTTGCACATAGATATATGGGTACACACAAGCGTCTACATCCTGTCAGCTGACAGCAGTAGCTTCTATATAAAGTACATACACCAAGGTCTGAAGTTCAGTTTAATGAACCATTGGGACTAAATTTGACAAGATTTTCTGTCTTGCTTCTTTTCTGTACCTCGGACTGTTTTGATCCATTTGTGAGAAATTTAGTTTTGGCAAGTGGAAGTCCTTTTTCACTGCCAGTGGTTAATCTGCTCTGTGACACATTCATTCAACCAGAGAAAATCCAATATTGACATATGTACCTTGGGGGGAAAAGAGGTTAAACACTGGATGTAAAATAAACTGCTGGACTGTGCCAAGCCACTGTGTAATATCTATATTATGTATAGGGAAGTTTCTTGCCCTTAGAACACAAATGTAGCTTGATCACATCTGGATTGCACTATTATTCCATATAATTGGTCAAATGGATGCTGTTGGACAACATCTGGAAGTGCCCGTGATAGCTCAGCTCAGTTGCTCCAGCCTTTTGGTACTCCACTGAGAACAGATGGTTCACATACTGCTAAACCTCTTTCTTGTTTCCACCTGCTAAATAGGATTAAAAGGCAGCTTAAAGTACAGTAAATACTCTCACAACCATAATTTTGTCTATAAGAAATTACTGTCTTGGCCACAAGAAGGCTTTGTAGTTCCTGGTAAGAAGGAGATGGTCTGTGTGGCCAGACATTCACACGTGGGAAGGACTGACCCCAAGAGCCTCACTAAAACGTGTTGTCAGTGTTAACCATTTTCCTATGGCTGTATCTAAGAGTCAGCCAGAAAAAAAATCCTACTGTGCGAGGCAGTGTGCAAACACGGAGTGTGGTGAGACCCTGGATCCAAAGAGTTCACAGCTCAAAGAAGGCCTCATCGCCCTCTACTCACCTATTTTTCATTTGATTTCTAGAGCTGGGTTTAAAAGTCCTAAAATCTGCAACATTTGCATACCTTATGCAATGCCTTTATCTGGGAACAGCCTCACTGGCTTCAGGAGACCTGTTTCTAAGATGTATGTTCTTTTGGTTTAGGCACATGTATATATGCTATTGGATGTGTATGTATAGTCTGTATTTCAGATTTTAACAGGCATAAATGTAGAGAATATTTATAGAGAATATTTCACAGAGGAAGATCAAAGCGTACAGTATCAAATTCTCCCTCTCCAAAACTAACTGTATTTGATCTTGGGTGTAGTGCTGCCAAAATAAGCAAGATTTCTCAAAGGTTAAATGTTTTTCAACAAAGGTAGCTAAATAATATTGCAATAATGATCAGAATTAGCTGAGTTTTAAATCATGATTAAGTATTGCAAAGGATTTCTTTCAACTTTAAAACTTTGGAATGATCAATTGACTCTTTTTACACTTTGTCATTAAAAAGAATGTGGTGGAAACATTGAAAGTAACCTTCCATTCAGATTTAACCAATCTGAAAACCAGACAGAGCTGGAAACAAACCACTGCTGCTGATTATTCTGACTGCTGACAAATAGAAACTAAGAGCTTTCATAAACAATTAACTTTTGAAATGCCTTAACTTCTTTCCCTTATGTGTAGAACTTCAATCCATTAATAATGAACTAAACCAAAGCAATAATGGCATGACACAGACTGCAAACATCCGTTGCTTGCCTAAAAAGTTTCTTACATTTACTGGGCCAGCACTACTCATCCTGAACTTTGCATAAGACAAATTTAACAGAGCCAGAAATGGCATCCTGACAACTATGTTTCCTGATGTAGTCATTTTGGGTAGAGAAATAACAGAGGAAAGCAAGGTGAATGTCAGAGACTGCTAAACTCAGATGTGCAACTAATGATTGGAAAAAACCTTTCCCAGCTGTACATTTGAATACCACAACAAGGAAGACACCAACCACACAGAGCTGTAGTAATGCAATATTTAATGGGGTTTTGTCCAACCAACAGTACAGGCATATCTTTAATGAAGAACATGGTGGCCAACAAAGCTGAGAGAAATAACAGAAGTAACACCCAGAATCAGTGACAGGAAGACCACTGAGCATTATTTATCAAGACAAGAAAGTTTTGAGGCAGTATCGTACAAAAAGCTGATTTATGAGAGGATAACTACCATCTACTCAAAAGCATAATGTTTTCATTCTCAATTTACTTGATTACAAAAAAAAAAAAAGAAAAATTGAAAAAAAATCAAGGCTCTCTCCTACAAAATCTTCATAATTGAAAGGTGTTTCAGGGGATTGCCCTGATGACCAGCTCAGGTGAAGACATCTGTAGCAACAGAAATTGAAAGGACAGTGATTTGATCTGCAACACATACAATGGGATTAAGAATAAAAATTTAAGAAAGAGTTCATATATTAAACCAGGTGAAATAAAGTGTATATAGGTATAAGTAGAGAGAAGCACTGGATGAGTCTGGTACTGACAAATCCAGAACAAAGCAGTAAAAATATCACACTGATTAAACATGGATGAGACTGGTAGGGTACTAACATCCTGTCATGGCACTTAAAAATGATCAAAAGATGTGTGCTCTGCTAGACACACGATGTGAATCAACAGGAGTGTTATGTAGCAAGGATCATAGACCCAAGGTCTTGTCTTTGTGGATGTTGAGTAACCACAGACGTTTCTGAGGGACTACACAAGCAGCCAAACAGACAGCACATCCCCAAAGCTACCCCTTTGTTAAATATAAAATTATATTAGGCAGTGAAAATCAGTGCTACCACAGTGAAGGCTCACTCATTGCATCCTTACCTACTGGTCAGGCTACAGCTGGAGGAAAAATCCCCTTAAATCACCCTGGCACAAGCCAGCAGTGGATCAGAGCTATCTCCTCTTCACTTTATAGTCTCCTCATCACCTTACTGTCTCTGAAAGAGATATTTTTGCTTCCTTTCATCTTGTTTCCTCTGGTTTATATTCACAATCACGTAAGCTTCGTCAGTGAGGAATGTGAATACCTGTACATATGTGTGTATCTAGTTTCGCTTCTACCAGAGGCCAAGGATTTTATTTCATCAGAAAGTTGTCCCAGTGCCATAGAGGGCCAAATAGCAAGGAAATTATATCTGATTCATCCTGTATTACCCTTTAATCTGGAGTCAATTCCATAGACAGAGAAGGCGCATTAACAACATTATCAGGGTGAATCTGTGCTCCTAGGTACTCAGCAGCTACTAAAACTTCAGTCTTTAGAAGAAAAAGGTTAATTTCCATTATCATCCCAGAGCTCCTGTTAAATCAGATGCAGACATGGTTTCCATCTACCTTTAAGGTTCCTCTTCATGTGCAAGGAGAATTTATTATCAGCGTCAGCTTCATAATCTTGGGATGGAGGCTCATCTGGCTCTGGTGTCTTCTTCATCTTCATTAACTCTAATTTCATTATCACCTGTCCTGGAATGACCCTGGGATCACTCACTACTTCTTTCTTTCTCCTCTGGGAAATGAATTTCTGTTTTTGTTCTCAGCTACTGAACTGCTTTTGTAAGCCCTGCAGCAAATAATTAATATTAGCAGTATCCCCTTCATCTCTCACCAATCTGGGTGCCCCACCCCATCTTAAAAGCACTGCTGGCTCCTTGACTCATCTTTCTGTTTCTGATATACATGTTTTTGAAAGGCTCTAGAATATTCCGCTTGGCTCAGTAGTCTTATTTCATCCATTGTGTGAGCTTTTCTCACTTTTTTTTTAATCCGTTTATTAACCTTCCTATTCCTCACCTTCCCTTCTTGCATTTGATGTTCAGCAGCTCTCAGAAGTCTTTTGCATGACATAAGAACCATATTTTCCAGTTAATTATTCAACCCCTTCTCATGCCTCTTCCCTCCCCCTCTCAAACAAAAGTGTTATGAAGGTAGGCTTGGGATGACAGGGCATTGCTGGATTGAAGAAACAGACTGAATTAAAGGTCTTTCCACAGAAGAGAGGTCCTGACTGAAAATCTCAGAGGGCTCCCTGACTGGAGGGAAAAGTTCTGTAAAAAGCAGATAACCCAGCTTCTCTCCCTGGAAGCAGCAGAGGACATTGTCATCTGATAAGGTACCAGGGCAATAACATTTTATTTCTGTCCTGCACCTAATGAATGGGGCTATTTGGCACAAAACAGAAACAAAAAGTGGGCGAAGAATGACATAAACATATAATGGGGGAGGAATGACAATGACCAGGAGAGGAGAGAGAAGGAAAGAAACCTTTTCTTCAGCTCTCTATCTTTGATGCACATCCGAGGTAATAAACGCGGAGTTTTACCATCTAGTTGCATCTCAATCAATTCTCACTCATAACTGCATTGGAGAGGCTGGAAACTTAGATGCATGTATGGCTTTACGCTGCCCCTTCACTGTTAGCAGCCTTATGAGAACAAAGTCTCCACCATGGACTGCTGCTCCTGGGGAGTGCATGGGCTCCCCTGAACAGAAACAAAGAGGAAGAGCAGGATCCTTTGCACAAACAAGGGGAAAATGGAGCAATTGTGCTGCACAACATGAGGCAGGAGTGGAAGTTCAGTGGCTAGCAGCAACCCGCAGCCACAGATCTTTGGAGAAATAAATCCTGGCACCAAGAATTTGGGAGAGTCCAATAAAAATGTAGAAGCAAAGGCAGAAAACTCTTTCCTCCCGGTTGTGTGCATGTGTCCACACAACCAGCATATGTTAAGCCTTTAAATGAACATTTGGCCGTGAAACAGTAGCTATGGCAATACGCAGGCATGGATTTATGTACTGTATGTACACATCTACACATGTAGAAAACCTCTCTGTTTCTGAACCGGACTGGCAGCTGCTTGAAATTTTCCCCTTTCCCTAAGGTCTCAGGTGTGGGATTCATGAGCCAGTGTCTCAGCTAGAACAGGTGTCTGTGGCTGTGTAAATAGCAATTAGGCCCAAATTTCAGACTTTTTTCAAATCCCTATCTGAGGAAAAGCCCAGGAATAAATAGTTGCTGTAACGGCCAGGGGTATTGTGTAGCATTATAGCCTCCAGCTGGGCTATTACATACTATAGACGGGTGAAGAATACAAGCACCTGACAGATGTGTTCTGTTAGCTTCATTAGAAAAGAAACAAAGAAACTCCTCAATTAATAGCAGTGGAGCCAAAGGGAAGGGGGGTGCGGGAGGGAGGAATCATAGCCTGTTATTTAAACAGAGTCAGGGAGCCTTTCACTGATGGCTTAATATGATTCATTAATAAAAACAGCTTTTTGAATGCCCAGTTTAAGTCAAAAGAAATCACTAGCGTGGGTTTTTTTGTTGATGGTGAGTATTTTTTCCCTGCAAAAGAAGGGCAAAATGACAAACTAGAGTTTCTGAATTCATTTTGTGTGAGACTGCTCCTTCTCAAAGCTGCCTTTCCCTGGGGTATTTATCCCTCAGGGTGGTGGCACAGTCATCAGGAGTTGACGGGGTCATAGAGAGACTTTGGATGACAGAGATTTGTAGGAAATAATATGGAGACATTCCATGTAATATGGAAACATTCTGTGTCTCAACTAAGAAGGTTTAAGGATTTTAAGGTGTCAAAATGGAGCTCCTCATTATGATGGAAGTCAGATGCATCTGGAAAGCCACACCTTTCATGACATATCATGACATGTTATTCCTGTTTTGAGGGCTTCAATGAACAGCAAAGCCATGCAGAATTTAGTTCTCTGCACCACTTATTTAAAAATTATAGACTCCAAGTCTCTATTTAATGCAGTTTTAGTTACAATAAACTTGATGTAAAAACTTTGTTGTACTGCATCTCCTTCTTATGCCCAAGTGCAGAACAGGGTAGAGAATCTTGCAGGTAGCTACAGAAACCAATTTCCTCCTCCTAGATGTAAGATGAAGCCATCACCACCTTTTTATATCTAACAAAACTCAAAGGTAACATAATTATTATGCCGCAGTGCTTACTGCTCTCACTGGTGGTGGCTACAAGCACTGTCTTCCTGAAACACATTGGAAAGACAGGGAGACATTTCAGACGCTTGCAGTTTTGGGGGGCTCCCGACACGAAACCATCTGTGCTGGAAGATTTTAAAAATTAAAAAATTGCCACAGCACCTCCATGGGGTGGTGTAGAATAAACGGGAGGGAAAGGATAATTTGGCATCTGAGAGTACAGAAGGAGCCCTGTGATGGAGGTGGCCACCGTTTGCATCTTGACCTGCCAAATGAACTCAGGCCAAGAGCAGAGCTTGCAGGATTTACCAGGCTCCATCTGGGCAAGGGCATGGTGGTGCCGTGCCTCTCATGCAGCGATGTGGACCCATGTGGTCCAGGTGTGGTGATGATAAAGCTGGCATGCTGAGTTGGAGGGTTGGTTTGATGAAATTTTTTATGGAAAGATTGAGAAGACCAACAACACCTATCCTCTCACGTATTTCCCTGCAAGTGGTTTCCCATAGTGCATTAAATGATGTTTTGTCAAAGCTTGCCTCAAAATGTACCAAACCATGGGTCTTTCATCACTTCCCAAGGGACAGTCATCCGTGGCCAAATTGATCTAACTGTCAAGAAGGATCCTTTTATATATTCAGCCTAATTTTTCCTATTCTTAATTTCATCCCATTACTCTTCGTTAAACCCACTCCTATTGTCCTAAATAATTTACCTCCCTCAGGAATTAACCCCCTCCATGTATTTGTAGGCTATTCTTTTGTCCCACTGTAGTCTTCCCTTAGTGAAGCTATCTATATTTAATTCTTTTAATCTCTCTTCATAAATTAGTCCCTCCAGCCAGTGAGGGGAAGGGCATATTTGAGACATTGTTCAGTGATGAGCTAGGATACTCTGCTACAGTCGGGATATCTAGAGCATGGAAAATGCCTAGGGGAAGCCTAAACATTCATATTACTTTTTTTTCTTTCTTTTTTCCAAGTGTTTGAGTGGCTGTAGACGAAGTGATATTTCTGAAGAAGAAAAACATTGCTAAAGATCTGTTTAATTCTCCCTTTTCTGTGCCACTGTTGTAAATGTCTGCTTTGTCCTCAGTTAATAACCTCCATCATCAGCTGGCCAGCTCTTGCTTACAAGCTTCTCCTTCCTTTACACCCTAGCCTAGATGTTTTTGTATCTGTGTGAAAAGCAGGAAATCAGACAGTGTAAAAACAGGTTAAACTCTGTATGATAATAAGCAAGTGCACCGCTGCTTTGGCATGCTGGAGGTTTTGCCATCAGGCTTGAAGAAGCTGTTTACTTGTGATAGTTGGTATACTTGTGAAAAAGTTATTGCTTTTCTAATGTACACAAATTTCTGATGAAAGAGATAGCAGCACTATCTTCTTACTCCACAGACAGAATCAGACAAGAGCAGTACTCTTGCCCTTCCCACCTTAAATTAATGGCTTGGAGGATTCAGACTTATGAGCTAGATGTAAATTAATGACTGGTTTATTAGAATTGTTAGTTTCCTTCCTAAGGGTAGTTTGTGTGATAGCAAAGTCTCCCTTTAGGAAAAACCTGTATAATTCTGTATGGCTTACATTTATTTGCTGCAAATCACTCTCTGTTTCAATCAAGCTCTGTATCTGAAGAAAGTGAAGTGACTTATACCAGGAGATGAGGATAGCGTTGTCTTTGAACCATGGTTTGTAATTTTTTTCTAAAAAGAGTAGTTGTTATTACTTGTACTTTATGTCACTTTTTCTGCATAACCTAAACACTCCTTTACCAGCAAGTTGAATTTTATCTTAAAATTTACATCTTGACACAATCTTAAGATAACCATCAGTATTTGTTAAAAGGGCTATAAGATTATTTTACTTTTGTGTTGAAAAGGGATTTTCAATTGCTTTAAATACATCCAAAGACTTGGAATGACTGGGCCTGGGCATTGAAATAATTTAAATGTCTAAAAGAGAAATGTAGAATCCAGCACATGAACCAGTGCCCATAATTGGCCCTGATACTTCAGCAATTTATTTATTTTTTTCTACAGCTGACTTAATACCAAAAAATGAATTCAGTACTTGCCAAAATGCCTGTTGCAAAAAAAGTCAAACAATTCATATTTGGGTCATACAAACCTGAGAAACATTAGAGACCAATAAATGAGGTCTGCTGGAGGATATGAAAATAAACAGACCCCTATGTTAATGTCCCATTCAGTCTTTAAGCCTCTAGCTATTTTTTTTTTCTTTTTGCATTGTGGCAACACATAGGATGACTTCTGGCTATAAATGCTGTATAAGCAAGAAACCCAAAAAGATCCTTAACTTTAGAGTTTTTACACAAAAGGAAGTAATTGGATCATGACAGAGCTAGGGATGTTTGTATACATGTACAGGGAAAAGGGGCATCAATCCCATGCACAAGGTGCCCTATGAGTGCCTTCTTTCTCTCAAGGATTCCTTCTCTTCCACCACAAAGCCCATTTGTCTGCTCAGTGACCAGAGCAATGGCTTAATGTGGCTGGCAGTGGCTATTTCTAGAGTCAGGAGATGTTCATGAAGAAGACTTCATCCAAAACTGTGAGACCTTCAGATCCTTCCCTCTGGAGTGTCAAGGTCGAGATCCTGACATGGCATTTCCACACATCAAACATCTTTGTTCCAAAAGAAAAGAAAAGTGCGTATTTGCTTCTCTTGCAATGTTTACGGGTCAATTTGAGTGCATAATGTGAATATACACAGGCTGGAAACTCTATTTTAATCTCTGGGTTTGTTATATTTTTTTCTTTCATCATCCTGCATTGCAAATTATTCTAGTTCTATTTCTCTGGTGTATTAAACTAGTGCATTGCTAAGTCTCAGCTCTCCATTCAGGTTCTGGCATCAAAGCCTTAAGGCCAATTTTATTTCATTTGTATTTGCTGTCAGAGTAATGTCTTTATTCTAAAATGCCCTTCTCATATCAACTTCTCAGGTAGCTTGACAAAAGTAGAAAGTATGAGAAAGGAAAAAACCCTCCCCCACGCTGCAGTCTGCTGTATTGCTTTTATGTTTTCACCCTCTCTGAGGGGAAAAATGTACAACACACATAGAGAAAATGGAGTTCAGGACGCCATTTAACAATGAAAGGGATATTTTTCTAATCCTAGCTATATACTTGACCTGTTTATATTTATATTTATATTTATATTTATATTTATATTTATATTTATATTTATATTTATATTTATATTTATATTTATATTTATATTTTTGTGTGTGTATGTATTTAAAAAGCCCACACACCGAGTCTTAAAAAACAGTCAAGCTGCTGTTGCTCTGGGCTAATTTATTTTCAACTGCAAGTGGCACATTTACTCAATTACAAACAAAATTTTAGTAAAGCAGAGTGAAAATCTATCACATCCAATTATGATGACAATGCAGTGCCATGCAGCTGAGGGTTAGGCTGGGACCAGACGTGTTTTTCTTGAGGCCATCAAGGATTGTGCTGGAGCTTTTTTTATGCGTGGGTAGAAAAGTGATTTAAGCTGAATGACAGGAAACCCAAATCATTTTGTCATATTAAAGACTGTCAAGGACCCACCTCAAGATGGAAGTGTTTCATGTCAGATATAACGTCAGAATTAGGCAAGGTAAAGATGGCTGTGAGCAAGATATTTTAAACATCACAGGACAAGGGGAAGCATAAAAAAGTTTATCTGCTGATTTTGCACATTAAGCAGTTGCAGCACTTTAAAACTTCTATTCTATTTAATATTCTCCATTGTGTCCAGCAAAGAGCACATTGCATTCTAATAGGTTTTAGTTGTGAAAAACAAATGTGTCCTACCTATAAAATCACATGCACTTATACATAACCAAGCATTTTAAATTCCCTTGCATACGTACACACACATCTGCCTGCAGCAATCTATGCATTGGTGACACTGAGGACGCTGATATTTCTGGGTCATGTACTTTTGCAGAGATCTCAGTAAGCAGTGCCACCTCACATCCCCCTCATGCTTTGTCTTCAGAAATAACAATTCTCACCCCTTTAAAAATAATAAAGATTTGAGTGGCACAAAATACAGGCACTTCCCAAACACAAACACATGTATACATGTTTTGAAGGCTACTCCCCATTAAGTGTTTTGGTTTTGGATAGTTTAATCTGCGTCCTGAATGGTTTAAGGCAAAACAATGGCGTTGCGGTGCGATGTCAGCATCTGCCCCAGAATTCCGGGTTTTCCCCCCGGAAAGTCCCTTCCCCAGGTGTGTGTGTGTGAATCACCTCCTCCCCCCACCCTGGCTCCTGCTCAGGACTGTCTGTCAATCTTAAAGGGCGTCGTGCGATTGGGCAGATTCAAAAGATGCCTTAGACCCTGGGGGGCATTGGGCAATCCAGGTATCCCTTTGTCCCTGGGACCTCCTCTCCCTTACCTGGATTGGTAGGCTCGCTACCTCTCCCCTCTCCCTCTCCGCCAGGTTAAAAGGGTTCCCCAGCCATGCGGTCAGTCAGTTGGGAGCCACCAGGAAAGCTGTTTAAGGTCTGTTTAGAGTTCTGTGGAGCAGTTACTGATTCAGAAGCCTGCGGGCCAGAATAAAAAATCTCTGGATATAACCCTCCTTCAGACCTCCCTCCTTTTTCCTTCACCATTCGCCTTGAGTCTCTCTGGCAGAGACCAACACCATGCCTGGAGCTCGGCGAGTTTGGACTTGTGACCACGTGAGCTAACTAATGTCATCTTCTGGGGTAAGGATGCCCCAATTGCTGTTATTAGGCTCACACACAGGGGCCGGACAAGTCAGGGCACGTCCCAATGGTGATACTGGTATTATTCCAATACAATGGGTTTCTCAATTTAGGAATGTGCATGTTAAAAGCAGGGATCAGATGAGACCTCTGTACCAAATCAATGAGTTCCACTAGGGTATTTCAAAAAAATCTAATCTACAGAAATCATGACTACATTTTGGACCCCAAAAATGTTGTGCCTTAGGGATGGAGTATTTCAGAAAGTAGCTGAACAGTGCCAGTAATTCAGCATCAGCAGTCAGAAAAAAGAAACCTCAGTTCAATGTATTGTCAAGTGAATGCAGCTGATTGCTCCCTTGCAAGTGGTGACGATTCAAATTCCTCAAAAATTGTAACAGCTTCCAGTAATGTTTTCCTTTGACAGCTCTGGGACAAACTTTTTCATTCATTCACTCTTTTCTCTGAAGCTTTATGTCAAAATTAGGAATGAGTAAATCCTGATTCTTTCCCTGCTTTCTTTTGCTTTACCCCACAGCTCTGTTTTATTCTTTACTGGAAAAACAAGTTGAGGTAAAAGAAGTAGTAAAACCAACTGAAAACAAAACATTAAAGGAGTTCTCAGTAAAATAAAAATTGAAAGATTCTAAAGCAAAAGACGACTTTTTTTCTCCCCATTTTATCAGACACCTATTTTTGCCACAGTCTGGGGAAGAGCAGAAACCTCTCTGCAGTCTACCAAGATATTGCTGCCTAAAATTCATATTTTAAATACTATAGGGACAGATGCAAGAGAAGTGAGATTTTTTTACAGCAATTGGATAACAAAAATTATGGGATTGAATAAAATTTTCCTTCCTTGGGTATGCAGATACGGAAATGTAGCATGCATTTATAATACTATCCCTTTACCTATTATTCACACAATAATGTGGTTTGATTTGCTGCAAATGGCAGAAGACTTAAAATTCTAAATTTAAAAAACTTTCCCTGACTACCTCTATCACACACGCAGACACACACTTATTTTCTATACAGTAACTCCTCTTCCTAGTGATCCTTATAAGAATATCTTCTCAGAACTATGAAGCCTGAGAGGATGCATTGAAGGGTCACTCCTGTAGCCAGTTTTAGCAGGGTCATACAGGGGTTGATAACGACATTTTTATGTTTCTTCTCTGGCCTTTATGCTTCTCTGTGTGCTGTATTTAAGGCAATAAACCAGAGTGAAATATAGAAACCACAAATTCATTTATGTCCATAAGAAAAAATACCCCATGGACGTTTCTTCACACATACAATATAGGAGTCAGAAGCCATGAGGTTAAATTAATTCAGCGTCACTATTTTACTCATGTCAGATCAAAGTTTGAGAAATGGTATCTGGATAATGGAATTTTATTTTTGTTATGACACAAATTAACAACCACACTCAGCCTGAAGTCAATTTAACACAGAGGAAACTCCTCATCTCCCAGGCACATACATACAAATTAAGCATCCCCAGATGTGAGGTTATGAATGAAAACCAAAGTATCTGGAAGTTAAATCAAATGTCCATATGAATCAAATGTCCAATGTAGAACTGTCTGTGCTAATGTTTACATTTTAGTCAAGACTACTTTTGACATTTCTGTAAATAGTAAACAGCCACAAGAGCTATTTTCTCACCTACTTCAGGAGAAGGAAGAGTTTTGGAAGAAGTGAATATTCATAACTTGGACACAGAATTTCACAAAGGTAGGTTTTTGGACAGGCAAAGCAACAACCAAGGTAATTTACTCTCCACAATGCCCAGACAACATCTAAACACTCCTGAGAAGCAGCTCCCAGACTATTTACACTGAACTAGTACTGCATTATAAATGCTCCTGTTACAATCCAAAACAAAGACCTGCTCTGGGACTCAGTGGAGAAAAAGATACCAGAGGGAGTTGTGAGTGATGGGGAAAGGAAACTGCTGTGAGAAAAGCACCTAGAAAAGGGAAGGCGTTTGAAGGGACACTGGGCCACCATCATAGGCTGAGGGAGAAAGGTGGTGGTGGTGCTGAAGGAAACACCTGGAAGTTCCTCAGCTAGGACCTGGCTTGAGGCTGATGTGGTCTGAAAAATGACAGGAGAGGAAACAGAAGCAAGGCCCATCAAAGGTGTAATTGATTCCAGGGAAGGGCTTAGGACAACTATAGCCAACCATGGAGCTTGTGCTAACACCATGGCCACCAGGTTTCTGTTCTCTTGGAAAGCATGTGCCCTTCCGCAATGGAGCCCCCCCCTCCCAGGAATGCAGCACAACCAACATGACCCCCGTGCAGTTCTATCAAACAGCCCGGCCAGCATCACTCCCACAGGGGTCTCCCAACACACAAAAACCACTCAGGTTAAGAAAGGCAAAAGTCCCAGATGATGCTGGTTCTGCTTAGTCTGATCCTCCTATCAGGAAAAGGAGAGGCAGAACAAACACTGTTGAGTTTATCAGAAACAAGAGATGGTTTATTGAGAAAGCGTTCAACAATTACTTCTTTGAAAGAATTTGGAACATTGCCCCTTCAACAGTGCTGCTTACCATCCGCTCCAAAATTGGACTGGCAAATCCCTCCTGGCATTTTCTTACCAGGAAGACTTTCTACTCCATCCATTAACCCTGAATCCCATGTACTCGATATAAACTGACGATTGATCGTCAATGGTATTGGCAGACTTACTCATCAAAGCTATTTGCACAAAAGGAAACAGCCTGTTTCAGTTCATCATTATGTAATTCAGTGCCATGTTATTAGAGATACGAGGAAAATTCTGATAGGAAGAGAGATTGAAAAGAACAGGACTTCTAGTTTAGACAAGAAACAAAAATGGACTTTTCTTTGTGACTGTAAAAAAATCTACTTTTGAGTTATCTAGTGTTTCTCATAATGAAAGAACAAGAGATTAAAAATTGAAAAGCATTCAATTGAAAACTGATAAAAAGGTTTGTTTATCTCTGTACTAAATGCAAGTAACTTTGGGATCTAAATGTCAACTGATATGACTGAAGGCAAAAAAAGAATTCAGTAGGATTAGGAATTTATCTGGATATTAAGAATATATATCATTACAAAACTAGCCTGCCAACCTACAGTTTTTTCTCCTGCAGTTAGTAAATATAGCAAACAGCTTTTTTGAAAATTTTGAGGCATTTTGAAGTAGTCAACCTGAAGATTTAAAGGGACTCATAGAAAATCACTGAAAAATGAAATTGTACCGCACTTGCTGTCTCATAATCCTACCTTACTGGCAATCTGAATCAAATAATTAGCTGATAAACAAAACAGGCTGGAAAACATATTTGTTGACAAATACTGTAATATTCAAACTTCACTCTCATAGTTCATTAGCAGAATAACCCCTTGGTGAAATAAAAAATAATATCAAATCTTCACACTTTAGGGTTTTCCATCATGCAAGGGTATTTCATTATTTTAAAATACATTTACCCCACTACATTCAGTATTAGGATTATGCATTCTTCTGACTTCAGGGGTACCTTATTTTAGGATGTCCCAGCAGAATTTAACTTGTCTTTCTAATAAAATGCTTGGCTGGTGGATCGACAGTTTTGCCTTTGTAAATATGTGCCAAATTCATCTTCCAGCCTTGAACTGACTTCCCCCTAAACTCACAAGGTGAGCTATTGCATGTCTGTCTGACTGATTTAAATTCAAAGTGAACAGCATGTATCCTCTGCAATCTGCGTCTTTCTTGCAGCTCATGCTTCCAAAACACGACAACTTCAAGACACGGTTTAAAAATGGATGAAGCTATTGCAAAATAAATACTGTAGCTCATTTTACATGCCCAAGCCTGTGAAACACCTTCACTAATCTACCTCATACTTTCTATCTAATAGTTCTACCAGATTTGTTAAAAAGCAGATATGCAAATTTTAGGTTGAAGAGAGTTTCTTTCAGGAAGTTGAACATAAGGGGTAAATAAGACTTGATTGTAAAAGGACATTAATTCAACTGCAACGGCTTCGTAATTCAGAGTATTAGATTAATGCTTTATGAGCACATTATCTGCAACTTAATGTAAATGCTGTAACAAACTGAAATTCAGAGATAGAGGCTGTTCACAGGTTTGGCTTGGACCCCATCCACAGAGGCTTTATTAATCAGCACAGAAAGTTTAGTCTAACCTTTGCCAGTCAGTTCAAGGTAGAGAAGCTTCCTGAAGGATGACACAAATGTCTTCCATCCTCACAGACATCTAGCAGCTCCCTCTGATCTAGCTATAGGGCTGGGTCAGACCTTTCCATGTCACCTCATCACTCCTGATGTGCTAGACCACCCAAGCCAGGACCGAGGCATCGCTGCTGTGGGTGCAAAAGCAAGCCCAGCTGAAAAGGAGTCTGCATCTGTCACATGGAAAAAATCAAAAGCCAAAGCTCTGTATCACTGGTAATGCCCCCAAAGCCCTGCAGAACATGCACACACACCACAACACAACAGCAGAGACATTCTGAAGCTTTGCCCTCTCTCCCATCCATGCCAGTCAGAGCTCACCACACTCCCATGCTGCATCCTTTTACTTTTCTTTAGTCCACCACACACAAGGAGAACAGCTGAATCAGGAACAAGTAGAGAATTGCTTTTTAGCAATGTTACAAATGTTAACCTAAACAAACAAACAAGTAAAAACACAGCATGCCAGTAATAGTGATGAAGCCACAGCACTTTATCACAATCCCATCTAGTGAGACAGGGAATTTTTGTCAATATGCTTCATGCTCAGAAAATGTGCTGTTCAGCACTTTGACACTGTACTAGCAAAACACATCGTATTTTATTTTATTTTGTTTCATTTTATTTTGTTTTATTTTATTTTTTTTTGTGGAAAGGTTCTTTTATTTAAAAGCATATCTTGGATCCAGACCAGTGACCTCCATAGAAACTTCCTGACTCATTCAAACGAGGACACATGGCAGTGCACTGGGAGAAAGCATCAAGAATATGGGCAGAAGTCCTTGAGACAATTTTCAAGCACATTTACATGACAGAATACTAGGAACCTTTTTAAAAGAATTTATCCACTGAAAGCCCTTACAGATCTGACACAGGAACATGTAATTATATCCCAGTACAGGTTAACAGTGGAGACAATTACAAGGCCTCCACAAGCAACCAGTGTGAGCAGACCCAATGACAAGGCAAATCTGTTTGTAGTAAGGAGGCATGAAATAACTTACCAGCTTTGAAAATATCTTTTGAAGCTGGACAGTGGGTGTCTGAGCTATGCCACGGAGTGTTAGGGTTTATGCCACTGGGCAGAATGCAGCTCTCCTTCCTCTTTAGACATCCTCAGGGTCGCACACCTCTGTGAGCATCTCACAAGTCTCTTCCATCTCCAAGGTCATCTTTCCATATCTCTCGCAGCTTCTATAGACAACTTCTAGCTTCTCACTTTGCAGATTCTTTTATCTTGCATATCAAGCCTTTTTCAAAATTTCTTTATTATTTGATGAACTGAAAAGTTTTGTAAGATAGACTAACTTTCCTTCTATTGGCTGACGAGCGATTTACACAGTGGAGGTTGTTTTTTTAAGTTCCACAGGCTCTAACACATTACTTCCTTTTTTTTTTTTCCTGGAAAAACCAGGACCAGGAAAAACCACTAACTTCTGTGATTTATTCCAACTATTTTCATGGATGTCCTTCACTTGTTTTCACTAATTATAATTGGGTTTGACCTATCAACCTACCTGACTTTATCAAGTTGCTCCAAACTTCTTCACAGTCTTCAGGAGCTTGGAAACCTAAGGCTTTTTGTATTAGCTCAAATATTGTTAGCTGATTGATGAAAATTTTAAGTAATAGCTTGCACAAGAAGAGCAAGTAGCACATTCCCATGGATGAAGCACCTATGAGGGTTAAAAGGCTACAAAACCTGGAGCCAGTCTCAAGCAAAGATTAGAGGTGGCAGAGGCAGGCTTACCCACTCTCAGTTTTATTCCAGTAACATCTAGTGATGTTGTTCTATCAGTTACCAGTAACTCTAATGACATTTATTTTGCTCTTAACCCTTACTGGACTTGAAAAGTTCTTTCACCCCCCAATGGTTCAAACGAAGGGAAAGGTCTTATTGTGCAGCTCTGCAGGGAGACACCAGGACAGCATGGTTTGGACCAAAGCCTGTGAAAAGCTGAGAGTGTGGAATTTACCCTACAAAGAAGCATCACCAACTCTTAAGCAATCAGCATTAGCCCTGAGAAACCACTCAACACTCTCCTGAGAAGGCTGTGGGACTGCAAGGGTGAAGCCCTGAGGAGCTGCTGCTACCAGCCCACACTGGCAGCCCTCAGTGGGCTAACAGCGTGCCACAAGAATACCTGTGTGTGACAGCCATAGCCTTTAGAATTGGATAAGGAAGAATAGAAGGGAAGCCATGTAAAAAGTCACATCCAGACAAGAGAACAAAACAAAGGGGTGTTTTCCCCTTACAGCAAGGGGGAAAAAGTACTCAGAGGAGCTTCTTATCCTTTCCTCCTTTTTTTTTTTTTTTTTTTTTTCTTTCTCGAGTTTCCTTCATGCAGGGAAATAATCCTCTCTCTGTTGACACCTATGCAACCACAGATGTATCAGCTGACTGAGTGGAAAAAAAAGAAAAAAAAAATATTTACCCGCAGCATTTCTGGGATCTGCTGCATTGCCATTACTGCTGTGATTTATCAGGGCCTGTTAACACATTTTACCTCAAGCTTCTCAGTCACCCAAATGATTTTCTCTCAACAAACGAAAAATACCAGTGAGCTGCTCAAGTTTGAGGGAAAGAAGGCAAAGAGGAAATAAGAAAAGGGGGTCTGTCCGTCCCTTCACCGTGTCCCTCCCTCCTCAACATCTGCTTCAAAAATGGGAGCAATAAGGACAATGAGGAGCCGATGGATGCTGAGGGATGCTGGAGAACGACGGGGAAACTCGGGCATAGGAAGCACCTCCTCAGCCCCTCCTGGCCCGCACGTCCGCAGCCGCGGCTCTCTGCTGGAGCCCCCTGGTCCCTCCGGCGGTGAGGGAGTGCAGCCGGAGGGGGGCGGGGAGAGATGGCTGCAGAAATGCAGCCTCAGCAGGGAGACGAGGCTGTCAGCCTCCCGAGCACTTCTCTGCGAGGGAGCAGATAAGAGGGAAAAGGTGAATGGGAACACTTGTCACAGCAGATGGCGGCTTTGATTTGCAGAAGAAAGCGGGAGGGGGGCGGAAAATCGGGGAGGGGCGGCCGTGCCTGCCCGCCCAGCCCCCGCCGCTCCCCCCGAGCCCCCGGCCCGCCCGGGATGCCGCACCCCCGCCTGCCCTGCCCGGGCGCCCCGGGACTCGCTGGCCCTCCCCGCAGACCTCGTGAGACGGAGTGAGGGGTTCGGCAGCTCTGGCCGCCTCATACATTTTATTAACGCTATGCTAATTAGCTGGAAAGCCACACATTGATTTTCTTGAAAGGATTCAAGGATCAAATAGCCATGAATAGAGCTGGCAAAACCTAATCTACTAGTGGATTTAACTTAAGAGAAACATAAAGCTCAAATTAAAATATGATTATTTAGGAGCTACTTAACTAATACTTATCTTTAAAATACTTTCACAGAATTTCTCTATTCCACTGAGGTGGGAAAAATACAGTCATATTTTTGAAACGTGTTTGGCCAATAGCTCTAAACAATTTCTCTTCTCTTCTCTTCTCTTCTCTTCTCTTCTCTTCTCTTCTCTTCTCTTCTCTTCTCTTCTCTTCTCTTCTCTTCTCTTCTCTTCTCTTCTCTCTCTCTCCTTCTTCTTCTCCTTCTCCTTCTCCTTCTCCTTCTCCTTCTCCTTCTTCTCCTTCTCCCTCTCCCTAGAATCCCAAGTTCCCAGGGCTGGACTCCACAGAGAGTGCTAGGAGGCTGCACAGCCATGCCAGGGGATTGAGGAACATGTGTCCCACACTAACCAGGGCTAGCAGAAGCAACACAGGGATCCTCGTCTCTCCCAGAGCACATTTCCACCTGATGTAAACCATCATCAAGACCAAGATCCCTAGCTACAGGCAAGGCTCCCACTGTGGCATGCGCTGTATAAGCACAACACAAGAAAATGATCTAAAATACAAAGAAATGATGCTTAATGGGAGAAAGAAGATGTCGGACAAATGCAGACAGGAAGGAAATACGAGGGAATAACAGGAAAGTAATAGTCAGCTGGGCAGGCAGTCACTCCAGCACACCCACAAGCAGTTGTTCAGTCTTTTATAGATAACATTATAAAGGACAGTTTGAAGGCAAGGGTTGGACAGGAATAATAAGGGAAGTTTGGATTGGGCTGCAGGGCATGCATCTTGGGCTCAAAATGCAGCAGGAAAGAAAACAGAGAGACACTTGTTTTAAGCTTTAACAATGCAACAGGGAAGAAAACACAGAAGCCCTTGTTTGGAAATTTAACAAATGAGTAATAGACACCAGAAAATTGCCTGACTGGAGGGGGAAGCAGATATTTCATGAGTACACAGGAGATGTGGTGGATCACTGATGTTCTAGCTGGGGAATCAGGCCTTGAAAACTAAGATATGTAACTGATTTCAATGCAGCATGGGAAAACAATTAGGTGGGAGAAATGCCTCAAGACTGACTGGCATGGTCCACACAACGAGGCATAGAAAGTTTGGGATATCTGGGTAGGTGGGTGGCCTGGTAAACAGCATGCACCTTTCATAAGGTCACAGAGCTCAAAAAGAAAAATTTAAAATCAAGACTACCAAATTCATTATGCATAAAAATACACTGAGAAATCACATCAGTATTCTCCTAGGCACAAATACAAACTAGCAGGTCTGAACCAAGGTGCAGTTTGTGCAAGGAACAAAGTCAAAGCTGGACAAAATCAAAACTGTCATTAAGTGAGCAGAAACCTCAAGTGTGAGTCTCCCCTGTCATTGTATTATAACAAGGAGTACACAAGCTGCCTTCTGGATCTCTCTGCAAGACATTTTCTCTCAGTGACTCAAGATGTGCACAGTTCACTAGTAAAAAAGATCATTATTTTAACTGCCTGTGCTGCCATTCTGTCTCACACACCAGTAACAATCAAAGCCATCCAATTTGAAATTAGCTGCCAGTCCTCAGGATGTTGGGTGTGACAGAACAAAATCAAGCAGGGCATCCCACACTAGGCTGGAAATTCAGTGCTTCCTGAACACAAAGGAGTGTTCTCTCCATTTCAGTTAACACAGTGAACAAATCTAACTTTACAGCAAACCTTCCACATCCAGGTGATATAATAAGGTGTGTTTCTATATTACTGTTCATGAGATACAATCATTCTCCAAAAACTTGAGTTTGCTCCCTGTGCTTGTCTGAGCTTCCATGTGTTCACTGTTTTATTGATGAAACTCCCTTTAGCAATGAGTGGCTTCCATCAGATTGCACAGTTGTCAAAACTCTGAGGTGCAGGGATTTTTTTTATTCACCCCAGCAGCTCTCTGTCCCTCAAGAAGCAATGCTGGCTGCACCATCACACAGCTCCAGGGCAATGCATTGCTCCAGGATGCCTCAGCAGGGAGAATTCACTTTAAAAGAGTTACACCAGCCCAAAATCTGAGCAAGGCAGGGCAGATTGAATGCACTGGGTTCCTGATAATACAGTTGTCACCTTGTAATCCATCTGTTTGGCATCCCTTCCATATATCAGTGTCTCACAATACTGTGTACTTGGGTTCTCAGTGCAATTCTTGGACAACAGTAAAGTTCCAACCTCAACTTCCCCCTTTGAGCCACTATTTTCCTCCCAAAAATTTCTTTGGAAAAGTTGCTGCAGTCTTCCTCACTCCTATAACTATGGCTAAAAGTGAATCCTGTGTGTGACAGCCCTGGCAGGCCTCAAATGGGTTTTGTTCATTGCAGTAAGGAGATTACCCCTTTTAAGACAAACTCTAGACAGGGTATTCCCAAACAGGAAACTTCACAGCATTTATAGTCTGCACCCACCTAGTTTATGGTCAAGAGGTTCTGCCATGTGAATAAAAAAAATATGTATTTTGATGTTATTAGAGGGTTACTTCATTGTTTTTTTTCACAGATGTCTTGTGGTGCTCACAAAGGGACCATCACAGTGCTGGAAAACAATGCCATGAAAATGCTCATGTTGTTCAGCAACGCTGACTCCTATTTCATGGGACTTCAGGTTTTGCAGACATTTGGCTTTCTCAGGCTCAATCTAAATCCAGGTTTTGGAAGACAAGAGCTGACTGCACATGAAATCAAAACGATAATGGTGGCAGGAAATAATTGGGGGAGATGGCAAAAGTGGTGCTCGCCATCTGGATGGAGGGAAGCCTTGCCCTTTTTTGCCCGGCTGGAGAAGGCCTCCTGGATTTCCAGATGCTTTTGAATGTTCCAGTGGCAGCAGGAGCTACGAGTGTTTATTTCCCCTTCTCCTATCTGCTTGGTGAGGAGATTTCAACCTCTTGTCCTGTTGGACTGTGTCGCCATTGTCTGTGCTTTTCTCATCTCCAGACTGGATCGCTGCCATGTGGTCTGCTCAGCTCTACGTCTGAGGACCACTCAGAAACTTCAGCTAATTGCAGTATGCAGCTGCCTGCTTACATATCCACATTTCAGACACAAACCATAGAGCGCAGATGGCACACAGGCTGCGCCAATTTTCAGTTCATTTCCAGGTGCAATTCAGGCCTTAGTTTCTAAATCTCCTTGTGATTTGAACCTGCTCGTCCCACAGAAACTACATCTGCCTATGAACACTAGGTCCACCATGGAGATAAGCTGGTGTCTTTGAACTGGAAGTCCTTGGAACATTTGGAAATGGCTTTAGTTTTTTTTCTCAGCAGAAGAAGGCCCACACTCTTGAATTTGCTTTCTTGTGTGGCAAACCTTCAGGGCACATTGTAAAACTTGTCTCTTTTGTTAAGCTTTAGTCTAAAATATTGGGGTGGGCTGGGAAGGGGAGGTTTTGATGAGGACACTTTTACTTTCATTGTTGTCATGGCAGTATAATTCAGTACGGAATATGAGGTCTGATTTGTTTATATTTTAACTGTAGCTAACAAAATCTAAGATTGTGCACAACATAAGTGAAATTGCAATTGTTTCAGGCCAGTGCTGCTTACTGGAGAGCCAGGAAAGGAAAGACAAGAACACTGTATTTCCAGAAAGGACTAAGTAGGTATGGCCAAACAAAATGGAGTTAAACAGGCTACCTCCCTTAGCTCAAGCTGTGGGATGCCACTGGTAAGTTCCTTGCAAGGGGATTCTTAAAGTCTCATGTGTCCTTCAAGCTTATATTGAGAGCTCACTGCAATATGTGACTGCCATTGGTCTAGAGAGGAAAGAACAGAGACACTGGCCAAGATACACTGAAAAAGGAAAGGAAAAAGAAAGAAAAGAGAAAAAAAAAGAAAGAANGAAGGGAAGGGAAGGGAAGGGAAGGGAAGGGAAGGGAAGGGACACACAACAAAAGAGATCCCAAAATCTTCTTTGCCAAAGAACTATCCTATTTTTCCTTTTTCTGCGGATTTTTGCGTAACCATCTCTGCCCTTTTTCTCAGGTTCTTTTCAGCTGGGTTCAAACATCACAGATTAGAACTGAGCAGTCAAACTAAATAATTCTTCCAGAGCAGAAATGAAAACTCCTAGAAAGAAGAGAGTCAGATTGCTGAAAATACCCAGATGATAGAGCTGATTCTGTTGAAAGGCACATATACATACATGTACACAGACACACACAGGTAAATAGCTCATGATTTCTCAAAGCATTTCTTTCTGTAACTCCACAGTCTGGAAACACATCTAATAATTTTATGGACATTTGTATCCTTTTTTGTACATTTTTATTTAACAAACCAGCTATAGTTCATGACCACTTTTGGGTATGCAATGACAGTTGTAGTATTTTGATTTCTGTACCCATGTGTGGCAGAGCTTCTTTCCTAGATCTTACAGGACAAAACCATGGACAAAACACACTGCAGAAGTCTCTCCAAGACCCAGGAAAGGAGTGAAACCCAGAGCCCCAAAGCACATAACCAGGAAAGAGCAGGATATGTCAGCTCTTTGGAGCTGTGCTTTCTTTACCTTAGAAAAGCTTTCTTGAGGGAGTGTCCAGCGGTATAAAGAGGACTGAAAGCTGCCTCAAACGGGCAGCAGAAAGTTTGGTCTTTTTTCCTGTCATGAGGATTGGCATAATTCTGGGAGAAACAGGTTTATACCATCTGCTTCTCCCTCTGGTTCAGAGGAGAGGCAAAAGACAAGAACACCATGCACCACTCTGGGCAGCGTGACCTACAGGAGAGCAATTTAAACTTCTGCCAGTAAAGCGTTCATCCTGCCAGATCATCGTGTCTTCTGTTATCGTATGCACGGCTCTGTCTGTAACCACACCGACAGAGCAGGGTAAAGGTATCTGTCTAGGGGTCACATTTTGTGTTCCAAGCCTTTTCAGTTTTTGTGGGAGTTGAGTAACACCATTTTATTATTATTATTTTGGGGGTGGTTCGGGTTTGTTCTTTGATTCTCTTGTTAGCTCTCTTAAAATGCTGAAAAATTTCTCAGTTGCACTAATTCCACTGCCAAATGTCACGAGTTAGTCACCAATAATCTCGACATCTTCAACAGGTTCTTCCTTAAAGTTAGCTGCAAAGTTGGTTTGCTCTTTGAATGCCAGGAAGAGAAGTCTGGGTTTTCCAACTCTGTTTTTATATGTGCAGCTCTCCATCCTAGGGAACTAGTGTGATGTCACTAACTCAAATTCACTCAATCACGAGTTCACATCCTCCAAGTCCAGAACTCAATGGGATGAAAGGAAGCAAACACTGCAAGCTGGACTTGTCACATGAAGAACAGGAAACCAGCTCTACATTTTGCAATCAGTGTACATCTTGCCCATACAGGCTTCTGTGAAAACTTCCACAGAGGTACCCGCCAGCAGGATAAAGGCAGGGGGCATGTCCTGCACTGAGGGAATTGGCATCTGCACAGCACTGAAGACTGCAGCTGAGAAATGACACGTACCTGACAAAGTCATTTTAGGTGCTACCTGAATCACCCTCTTTAGCAAAGCAGAATTGGAGAGGCACTGCAGAAGGGAAGGCTGTTGCCTGAAAATCTCGAAGTCCCACAGTGTACCAAGAGGCACCACTGGAGAGCAAGAAGCAGGTTATGGCAGGAGGCTTTCCTGGGGGCAGAGGACACTGCGTGAGATGCAGGCAGCCTGGTACAGCTAGACTTGCCAAAGCCTTACTCCTGCACCAAAACCCTGACTGCCACCCCTGAGCCAGAGCAAGAATGGACTTCCCCCCAGAAATATTATAGCTTTGGCAAGAGAAGAGCTTGTCTGGAGGTTGGTATGAGACAGTCATGAGGGTCTTTTGTGTGTGTGCACGTATATGTGTGTGTGCATTTACAGAGTGTGCTGTCAGGGACTGATTTTCAATGATGCAAGTCTCCTCTAACTGATAACACTCTAAATAACAGGTGAGTGACTCCTGGCAAGAAGGAGATTGTCTGACCTCATTGTTTGCCTTTTTTCCCCTCTCTTTGTTCTTCACAAATAAAGGTTTTTTAATAAACTGAAAGGTCCTCCGCTCCTGCCTGACGATAAAATGAAAGGAACCAGTGAGGTATGGTACAACGTGGCAGCAAAAAAAAGAGAAGCTCATCAGAAAATAACAAAGGTGCAAGTTAAAGATAAGGCAGCTGTCAGAGATTAATCCTACTGGCCTGATTGTTTTCTTTAATACCAAGGCCTGCAATAGCAAGCGATAAGTTTGCTGAGTAATTTGGTTTTTGGTGAGGAAATAAAATTCAGGTAGGCATCATAATTGATTTCCTTTTCTTTAGTTTTCTAAACATTAAACAAAACAAAACAAAAAACCCAACCTCTGCTTTGACTACACTTTCCTTTTTTCAAATTTGCTCCAAGACTGTGAGCTTTCCCCCAACCCAGGTCTGCAGGAAGACAAATGCAGGGAGGGCAAAGCACCCCTTCCTTCTCCAGCATCCTCCTGGGAATACTTTCGTTTCATCCTAAGGACTAACTGCATCTCTTGGACATGACAAATTCTGCCCATTTTTGACTTCAGCTTACTGCCTGAAAGAGGGCAAAAATTGAGGTGGTAGGAAAGTGAGGTAGTGGGAAAAGGAAATTTCCAAAGAAAGTAGGTGCTGCCTGTCACCAGTGGGCTACCTGATGCCTGGACACAGCACTGGTCACCATCTGCAGAGGGAGAAGTGCAGAAGGACAGTGTGGCACTCAGGAGGCTGGGGAAAAATTGCTGTCAAGCTGAGGAGGTCATCCAAGGGGGTCACTCTCTAGGACTCACCACAGCAGCACATGGGGCCTCCTGTCGTGTGCCTGGCCCTGAATGTGGAAGGAGGAAGAGTAGCCAGCAGGAGGGTTTATGTACCAAGCTGTGCTAGTGAAGGTCCACTCCTCACCCAAACCTTTCTCCTTTAGGGGTGCACACAGCCAGCTGTCAGGCGGCCAGGCACCCCACATGCAGCAGTTCTGGGAGGAAGCAAGAGAGAAGAGAAATTGAAGGAGGGAAATCTCTCCAAATCAGGAGGTTTGTCACAATGAGGCAGAGCCGCTCTCGAGTGAGAAAATGACCCTGAGAGAGAGACAGCAGGAGTGTGAGTGTGCCTCGGTGTGTGTGTGTGTGTTTGTGCACGTGTGTGTGAACAGGAGGCAGCAGAGCCTTAGTTATTGTGACAAAATGAACAGCTCCCAGGATGCTCATCCAGCAGCTAATTTCTCATCTTATCTATTATGTGAATGAGATGGGAAAACAGTTTCCTGTTTTTCATAGATATCACTAACACGAAAGATACAGAATAAATTCCCTCGAAGGCCATGCAGCCAGATCCAGCCACAGACTCATTTATTTCAATGGAATGAATAAATGCAGTTAGGGACTGCCCATTGATGGGAAAAAAAGTCTGAAAAGCTTTCTATAGAAGCAAACGTGCTGCCACCACCTCCAAAACAAATTAAGAGCTTGGCGCACATTTTCTCCTCATCCGTTGACAGCACACATGCAGATGCAGGCTTTTGCAACACACAAGAACACACAGCTAGACCTTGACATTTCCCTTGTTGAAAACAGGTATTTCTAGTGTTACAATGCTGCACTGGTGCTACTTGAAAATGGAACACACAATTAAGGACTTCTTTGCCCCTAGGGAGCTTTCAAGGGTCTTACACCAGGTGTAAGAGCAAGAAGTGATAGGTGTGCTGAGCCACCAGCCCTCAGAACACCAAGTGTAGGGTGAGGATTTGGAAACAGTCCCACACTAGGGTCAAACATAGGGACTAGACCAGCTGCAGTAAAGCCAGGCTGTCATGAAAGAAGGCTGTACATCTCTTTTAAAGCACAGACTCACAGAAAAATTCATAGGAACAACAAACAAACTAATCTCTGTGCATGTCCACAGGAAGTCAGTGGCTGCAACTACAGCTACACAGGCCTGTGACAGAATGTAGTGTCATGTTAGCGCTTTCCAGGCCAATTCTGCCCATTTTGTGTTGATTTTCATCACTTTACTTTTCCCAGCAGAGGGAGCACCGGACCAAAGCGCTGAGAGGCAGCGACTCATACAAGGCGACTTCAAGAGTTTCCTTTGTCTTGCTTTTCCTCTGTGAAAGGCACAAATGGAAGTAGGGGGCAATGGGAGGATCCAGCTTACTTGCAGACTGTGCAGCTTCTCAGAGACCAGTCCCATTCCAGCCCCTGGCTGGAGGGAGAGCAGGGCTAGGCAGGAAGAATGGCTTTTGACCACATCAGGGTAGGATATGCACAGCTGCATTGCACCATGCACAAGTACCCCTCTGTGCAATGGGCCCTGATCTCCACTTCTAGTGTCCCATCTGCTTCCCTGTTTCTTAAATTTTAACTCTTGTCTCTCCTGCTCTTTTTTGCCTGCCCTAGAGGCAGCAGGAGCTTTCTGCACTCCCTTAGCCTCTCACCTTAAGTACATCTTCTGATCCACTGTAACTGGGGGAAAAGGAATACGTACCTGTCCCTCACAGCGAGACTGGGGTTTTACCCACAGCTCAAGTGAGTACCAAGTGTGTCAGGCATCCTTGCCTGCTGCCTTTCCATTGCTAGCAGAGGATGAATCCAGATGATGCATCCAGATGATGCCCAGCATCAGAGGCTGGATGAACAAAGAGGTGGGTAAATAGCTCACAGAAAGAGGATAGAGAAAGAGAAGTGGGAAGTGGCAGAAGAGAAACCTGAAGAAGGTTAAAAGAAATGAGAAGAGACAAGTCTGGTACTTTAGTACACTGAAAAGAGATGCTCCAGTTACACTGCAGCAAGGCGTTAGAGTAGGAGAAATGAAAATGAATTCAGCCTACAGTCCTAATGAAGTAAATAGCAGAGTGGGCTGAGACCTTAACTGATACAAATGAGGATCATTATCTTCACTCTGCTATCCTGTTCAGCACAGGGCAAGGAGTGCAGAGACAGGAGAGGACAACCAAAGATGAGATGAAGTACAGCCCTGCCACCCTGCTGCTGTCCTGTGACAAGGAGCCTCATGCAAAGCGCCAACAGCAGCACTCTGTGTGAACAGTGCAAGCCATCTCCAAGCCTCAGCCATCTTGTAGTTTCACCCCAGCTCTTCGTCCAGTCCAGAGAAGGGCTTCTGGATGCCAGGCCAGCAGTCTGGCAGGAGGAGTGCTGGATCTCTGGAGGGATGGGCTGTGAGCAGCTTTGTGTTGCTCCCGTGTGCATCCTGACAGGACATTGGCAATATCAGCCACCTGTGGGAGAGGCTTCTTTGGTTTCAGCTGTCTTCCTCTGCCTGGCAATGCCCACTCAGCTGTTGGGGTCAGTCCTGGTGCTCTGGGGACTGGGTTGAGCACTGTGAGATAAGAAACAGCAGGTACGAAACAAAGTGCTTTTCATCTGCCCATGATAAGTGTTAGTCCCCAGGGTGAGTAAGGTGGGCACAGTTTTGATGCTTCCTGCTGTTACACAAAAATAAAACAAACAAACAAAAAAAATAAAAAACCCACAAAAAACATGCAGTGGTGTGAAGCAGAGCAGCACATCTGCGCAGCAAAGCAGGTCTCTGGGAACAAAACCTCCCCCCCATCCTGCTAGTGGGATGCAGACTCCTCGGTGCAGCCAGAGAGGTTTCAGCCACCTGCTGCATCTGCATGCAGCCCCAACAGGCTCACCTGGGAGCCCATCTCTCCCTCCAGCCACCCATCTCCTCCTGACAGCAGCACGTGGCCACTCTCCCACAGACCCGTGATTTATGTGGTGTAGAACTCACTACCATCAAAAATTAAAATGACCCCAAGATTTGCCACATCCAACACTAAACCTAGAGCCTTGCTGCCCTATCTCCTCACCCCGTCTTCTTCTGATCTCTCCTTCAGCTCTTTCTTCTCAGAGGGAGCGATGAAAGCTACACAGAAATACAGCAGAAGCTTTCTCTTGGTACTCTCCATCACCATATTTACATGTTAATATTTCATATCATATTTAATATTGACATCATAAATCCCTCTTGGCTTGGCTCGGTCAGGTATGACATGTAAGTAGGCAGTGACTTAGTTTCTGAGTATTTACCCCTAATGAAAAGAGCTGGAGCCCAGATAGGTCTGAGAAAATTAAGATGCATTAAGATAAATTCACTGTGGCATTAAATCAAACCCTTAACAGGATGTTTCATTTAACATTTCTCTAAGACCCAGGCAAAAGCCTCTCATCCAGAATCAGTGGAAACATTTACCTACATAAATGTCTCTGCTGCAGGCGCAGGGTAGTGGCAACAGAATTTAAGAGTGAAATTCTAATGCAAAACTGAAGTCTTTACCCAATTTAACCTCTTTAGCAATGATCTAGATAAGAGTCTCATTAAGAAGATACTGGAATGAAATAAAAATTAGTTAGGCGCTTTCAATCCAGAACACGTTGGCATTTTGAGGTCAGATTTTTGAGTTTTGAAATGATACCTGAGAACCTAATGTCAAAATGTTTTTAGGTGTTTTATATTGGGGGTTGTACTATTTGTATTTCTTATCAGGATAGTTATGATAACTGACATCAAGGAACACCATAAAATTGTAATAATTAGCTTCCAAATTAAATAAATGACCAAGTGATCTACTTCTGAAATGCTACAAGGCAAATTTCCAAAAGTGAAATTTCAGAGAAAATATTTAAACAAACATATTTCTGGTTCAAACAGGCTAGGAATAACAGACCCAGTGAACTGAAAACTCAGTCTCAGCCATCTGTGGTGGAGGCTTGCATCTGAGTAGTGCTCCCAAGCAGGCAGGCAGCGTGCTTGCTTTTCTCTGAGGATACAAGATAGCATGCATTGAGGTAGGAGGTCCTCTGCCTGACTTCTCCCAGCTTGGTCTGTGGGGCTATAGGAGAGGGAATGGGGTGCAGGAAGATGGATAAGAGCTCTAGCAATCCACTTGTTAAAACAATCCCAATTCAATGTGCAGGACAGCAGCATGCACAGTGTGGCTTTTTGCACGCTTGAAAACCAATCCAGATGCTCATTTTCACCACCATGTCACAGCAAATAAGTCATCTTCAATCTAAATCAGACCTGGAGACAGGGGTTGGACCAGAATTCACGTGAGATTTTGTTTATCAGAATTTTTCTCAGGCTGGACCACGGAGGGTTGGAGTTGGGCAGCAGGTTTGGTTTTTTTACATGACTACATTTGTGTAGCTGTGTTTACACACCACAACATAGCTGCAATGTGGTTTCCTCGACTGCTTCACAGTTGGGTTAGCAACATTTAGACAAGCACAGTGAAACGTAAACTCAAGCTACTACATCAAACAAACTCATTTTGCCCTGAAAAACCTTTCTTCTTTGTTATGCTCTGAGGAGAAGCCATTCACAATATTGTGGTGGAGGCATATGATCCAAAGGGTTATGATGAAGGTGCCAAACCCTTCATAAGCCAAGTATGCCTTGCGTCGGGTCCACAAGTGTGGTGAGGTGGTATCCCTTCCTTTTCCAAAGCAGTGGCAGCTGATTTCCCTTTCAGCCACACATGCCTCCTCAGCACATGCAAGCTCCAAGGTAAGGTTGTATCCAAATCATCCAAAACTACAGCTTTGAGAAGACCCCCTAAGAGCTACACCTTTGCCTCCTCTAGGGAGGAGCTGAGTTATTCACCTCTCCCACCATGCACTTGTTTCGGCCAGTCTGGCTGCTGCGCCAGGAGCAGGCAAGAGGATGGCTGTGGCTTCCCTGGAGCTCTTTCCTAAGGAACTCATTCCACCCCCCAAGCCATCCCAAAATGAGTCTTGTCTGGCAGGTGCCCCTGGAGCAGCTTCAAAGGTGCCATGCCCTCAATTCCCCTCTCCTTTGGGGAAGCAGCTGGATCTATCCTGCCTGAAGGTCTCACTCTTGATACTGAATTTCACTGCTGAGGAATTTTTGGTGAACCAGGTGCCCAAACCAAAAAGGTCACAGGAACAAAGATATAGACATCACAAATATAGTCCTCATCTCCTTGGATGTGATTTTTTTCTTTAAATACAATTTTCTTTTGTTTTAAAATCTGGAACAAAGATGATTTCAATACAAGGAGTATGCCTAACCAGCAACAAAAAGAGAAGGAAAGATTGGCTTTGGGAATGACTGGCTAAAACCAGAAGGACCCAGCATTGCTATTTTATTTATTACAATCTGCATGATTTTAGGGGAGACATGGCAATTAGCAAACATAAGAAGACCAGAACTCTGCCCTGAGGAGCTGGTTTAGCTTAAATTAGGCAGACCAAGCACAAACAAGTCTGGGTAACAAGAGCATCTAGAATTTAAATAGTAAATATTAAGGAAAAAAAATCAACTAGTGCTCAAGGCCATAAGTCATCCTTTAATTGACAGTAGTTCAAAGGAAAGTTTCCCAGGAGTGAGCCATTTCATAACCACCTGCTGTGGGATTCTCCTCTATCCCCTCAAAGCACATGGCTCCAGCAACTGCTGTCCATAGGCTCGGAGCTCACGGCTCAGCTGAGCCATCTCTACTGACATCTGACCTGTCCTCTCAGGTCTGACCATGCAGGACGTGGCTCCCCAAAAGATGTTGCCAAACAGGAGAGAAGGCTGGTGGAAAAGTGCACCCAACTGCAAAATACTGAAGAAGGGGTCAGGGTGTAAAAGCCTGAGCCACTCATGACTCAGGCCCTGGACAAGGACACTGGAAATCTGGATTTCATCCCAGCCTTGACCTTGGACAAGTTGCTCTGTCTCCATTTGCCTGCTTCCACTCCCAATGTCATCTGCCTTCATTGCAATGTTTATAAAACTCTTTGGGGCAGCAACTGGCTCTTGCTACACTCTTGTGCAACACTGCTCACAACAGGATCCTAGGCCTCCCTCAAGTCTGCTGGAGTGGATCTAATGAAAAAAAAAAAAGAGAGAAAAAAAGGTGTAAACATCTCAAAATCTGTTAAAATATTCAAAGACAGGCAACTGAAGGGAGTTCAAATGAACCTCAACTAAACATTGGATTTCCAGTGTTGCTACTAATTATTACAAATTTTAAAAACCCCAAATCTGGCTTTGAATGATCAATGAATAATGGCTAAGACACATTTTTCACCCAGGAACAATGGAGAATTTCACATTGAAAACATATTAGTTGGGAAAAAAAAATACATTTATCAGGATTTTCTCCTTTTTGGCAAAAATTTGCCATCATTTTAACAAAATTAGCACCAAAGTTACTGCTGAGTGGTTTTGCTCTCTGTAAAAGAAAGACTGCTTTCAGTAAATGAAATATCTCAAGAGTTATCCTGCTAACAAATTTCAATAAAGGCTACTATGGCGTATTTCACAAGAAATAGAAAAAAATTCTGTTCTGGTCCCTGCACAATGAAGTTCAAAATTTGACAAAGCTGTTTTCCCAAGTTGAGGCCTGCTCTATTTTTCATGCAGTGTTGACAAGAGCAAGATGAGAAAGAAATGCAGTTTCCATCATCCATTCAATCTCTGGCCCCTCTAACGATTAGCAAAAGTGCCTGTTTCACTGGTGCTTTCTTGTTAAATAGAAACTCTTCCCACAGAAACACAACTCGAAACCATCAAATCATTTCACAACTGACAGATGGTAACAGCCATCCATGCAGCCCTCAGCTGGTTTTAGCCAGAGAAGTGGAGGCAAGAACTGCTGTATCATGATCAAACTCTGTACACCTCATCCATCTTTTAGAATTTCCTCTCTGAAATAAAGGCACAGAAAAGCTGCTGACACACAACTCACTGGTAAAGCCATCTTACGCCCACTGCTTTGCTCTGCCTTGAAATTAGTTTCTTAACTAGGAATTAATTTTTTTTTAAATAGGGATATAGGATTCTCTCTTTCTGCTTCCCCCTAACTGAATTACCCAGCACACAGAAAAAGGTGAGCAGTAAGGTGAGAATACTCAAAGGCTCTGTGTGGTTTTTGAAATCCAGATAAAGCTGTTCCCCACCACAGGAAAGATTTATCACCATTCTCCTGTTGTTTTGTAAAACTATTTCTTCCAGAGCAGGCGAGCCAGGAAAAAGCCAAGGGGCATAAGGATGAACAAGGCTATATGGGAACCTACTATTCATTGTCTCTGTGCACTGTTACAGTTTCAGCCTGGCAAGCTACTTATAATCAGTAATGGTCATCCAACAACCTCTTCAGAAGTAATTTAGGGCCTTGGCCTTGTGTCTGAGACAGGTAACTTCAGCTAACACCAGCTCTGCCAGGCTCAAAGCCGTGTCTAAGCATGCCAAGGGACAGACCAAATCAAAATCCTGCATGCAAGGTGTGAAGTGCTTCCAGAGGGGAGCAGTGCATGTGAGGGAAGCTGCCCCTGCTGCTGTGCTGGCTTTGTGTACAGGGGGTTTTCCTTTCCTTCCTGGGACTCCCCACCCTGCTATTGCCACACTCATTGAATACACAGGAGATGGAAAAGCAATGCACTACGTAGAGATTAGCTGGCCATGAATCCTCAGCCTTGTCTCTCACAGATGTTTGGCCTCCTCAGGAAAATGGCTAGAATGGACTTTGTGTGCCACTTGCAAAGGACCTGAAAGAAAAACAAACATTTACAAATGCTCCTCACTCGCATTTCAGGTCGGGCAGCCGCGGAACACACATAACATTACAAAGCACCCTTCACACCATGACACTATCCAGCCCCTTCCCACCATGACACTATGCAGCCCTCACCTGCACTTCCAGAGCAGCCTTCATGTATGCAGGTAGTGGAAAAGAAGTTTGAATTGAACTCCCATGTAAACTACCTTTAGGAAAATTCCTTCGATACACTGATATTTCCTAGCTTCTACTACAGCAGCTCTCATGGAGCTGTGACATTCAAGGAGGATTTGTTTGCACTACTCAGATGTATCATTATCTGGACAATTTTTCTTGTGAGGCTTATTTTTTTTCCCTGCGTTATTGAAATGCCTGCACTGTAGTCTTGCCCTTGCCTTAATCTTTGGGGCACGAACAAAGAAAGCAAGGAAGAGTCCGTCATGATGTGGAAATAAAGGGCAAGTAGTGATAGGAAAAGGGAGAACAGTTTTAAATTAAATGAGGAGATATTTAGGTTAGATATCAGGAAAAAATTATTTACTCAGAGCATGGTGAGGTACAGGAACAGGTGGATGCCCCATCTCTGTAAGTGCTCAAGGCCAGGTTGAATGGGGCTCCAAGCAACCTGGTCTGGTGGAAGGCATCCCTGTCCACAGTAGGGGAGTTGGAACAAGATGATCTTTAAAGTCCCTTCCAACCCTACAAATTCTGTGATTCTTTGAAATAAAATATGAAGAAGAACACATGCAAAAGGAAGGAAAAGCCAAACAAAACACAACCCAAGGTTTTACAAAAACCTGCATAAATTGTCTTTGGGGCTGAAGGAGAAAGAAATGCATTTGCCTCAGGTGAAGGAGAACTAAATCCATTTATGTGCATGCTGCAGGATTTTAGCCATTTCACTGATACAAAATACAGCAGCATTAGTGGCTGGCAATACTGAGAATATCTTCTCAATCCTAACGTGCTAGTGAGCTGAAGGTCTGATCGCGTTTAGGTACAGAAAGGAAATCGTCAGGATTTATTTTAAACACAGCGGAGAGCTAAATACTTCTATGTTTCCCTGTGGAAAAAAGGAAAAAAAAAAAAAAAGAAAAGAAAAAAGAAAAAAGCAGGAAAGAAAGGGGAAAGGTTCCCAGCTCTCTGCCCTCGTTTTCCCGTGGTTTTGCAGCCGCCTCTGTGCAGAAACAGCGGGGTTTGGGCTTGAAGCGCCAGCTCCGAATTCTTGGGGGAGCACTGCCCCCTGCCGGGCACTGCGGGCACTGCGCGCCCCCGCCC
>VWZV01012972.1:5504-26403 GCA_013397155.1 Irena cyanogastra | reverse complement strand
TCGACCAACTTTCCTGTCTAGTCAGTCGGTCAGGACAGAAATAGAATTTCAAATTTAGAAAGCAGGTAGATACTACATCTAGCACAGCATTAAAAGTCTCAGTCCTACAGTGCAACAAGTCTAAGCAGCAGTAGTGCTATATGTCTCAGAAGGGTGCTCCATGTTTCAAAACACTGACGGGAAGATGCAGAAAGCTGCAGCATTTAACTGAATTAAAACAGAGTACAACAAGAAAACCTACTCCGCCTGCCCATCCTGTTTGACTCTCTTCTATGTGCTGTTGATTCTGAAAAACAAAAGCAAATATACACTCTTTAAGAAGATTGAGTTTATGGAGATTCAAAATACTCAAATAAATTGGTAGCTGCTTGTAAAAGAATTTTAGAATATTTGCTATGAAGGTTCAGGGAGTTGAAGGTTGTCTAAGTAAATAATATTGCTGTATTAAGGTCATTACATTAATTAAACTATTGGTTTTAACAGCTGTCACCAGACCTAAATAAAATTTAAAGCAATTATGCAACTTTTCCACTGAAAACAAGAATGAACAACTACTTAATCTCATTAATTTTTTGGCAAAAATTCAAGTAAAATAATATCAGGAATATTAATACTAAAAATTCAGCTTGTTTAAATTTTCTTTGATTTCAGAGCTCGAATGTTGATTTAAAGCAGTAGATGATGTGACTACTAGGCATTCTGGAACTATGAATATAAATTCTGAACATCTTAACTCCTTGTTCTTAAATCTGATTTGGAAACAGACATACTGAGCATGAATGATGCAGCTAAAGATGCTTTTACACTTGTACTTATGTTTTGCTTGTAAAGTTTCTAGTGATATATTTTAAAAATCTGCATTCAAAAAATCTGCATTCAAACAATATTTTTGTTTTATCTTGCAAACTTTTCTTTTTACTGTTCATTCAATACAGTATTTCTTCACAGTCTGAAATAAATTTAATACATTTGCTTTTTAAGGAATATGATTTGTATTTCTTACCCTCAACATAATCCCATTACTATTTAAAATCACGTGTTCTCCCTTATAATTTAATCCCCACAAAGTGACTTGAGGAAAAGCTGCAGGTCCTTGTCCCTTAGAAGACTAGTACTTTGCAAGGGCTCCATTGAGCTACTAACTGAAAAGATGGATTTTATTTCTTTTTAAGATAATAAAAATGGGACGCATTGTTTTATATCTGCATCCTAACATTATTTTCCTTTCTTTAAATTAAAACTCAGATCTTGATGACACAGTACATTAGGGATCTATTTAAATTCTCATTTAAGTAGTCCCGATTTCACGAAGACATGCTTAGCTTTTACTCATATGAATAGTTCCACTGCTCATATTGGTTTCTGTGGTCTAGTCACATGAGAAAGAGTTGAACATGTGAACATTTCTGATGAATCTACACTTTAGGAACATCTTGTGGATTATATTTTGTTATTATTTTCAAATACATAAAACATAGCAAGTTTATTGTACATGAGAGACTCAATGCAATCTGAATTCAACAAGAGAACTATTTTTGCCAAAGGAAATGTTGAGAGATATACTTTCTGATGGCAAATAGAGCTAATGCAGCAGTCCCATCTGTTCACACTCCTTTGATTGGCCATTTGTGCAAACTTTAATGTGATAAAAGCATTGTATCACTGTATAAATATAGAATTATAGAAACGTCAGTAGTGACTCCATAAATAAGGTTTCATGGAGAAATGCAGTTAAACAAGGATCATGAACAAAGTCCTGAAAGATGTTAATTGGTCTGGTCTGGTTCCAGCAAAGCAATTAAGCACATGCTTAATTTTAAACACATAAACAGATCTACTGAAGTAAATAAAACTGATTATGTGCTAAAAGTTAAGCTTGTGTTAAAGTACTTCACTGGATTGAGGTAGAATCCCAGAAACCTTATATGTTTTTTTCTTTCCATTAAAATATGTAATTATTAAAATATAGCTTACTTGCAGGCAAGGTAGAGATTCAGTGTTAATGTACCTATAAAGTGGAACAATTACTTAGGAAATACAGCAAATGCTGCATGAAACATGTTTTTTCCCCTAATAGATTACAATCTTTCTTTGTGGAATTCTACTTCAATGACAATGTTTTTGAAGTAACAGGACCTTAAATTCCCTTTAATTTGCAATATTTTTCATGTTTAAGTGGAGTAAAAATTATTTTCAGTTTGAAAAGGCTGTGTCAATAAACTCTGAATATATAATTTATCAGTTATGCAGAATACTTTTATAAATATTATTGCCTTCTATTTCCCATTAGTTCAAGGTTTCATCTAAGGTGAGTTTTAATAGGTGTCCTGTACATGAACCCTAAGAACAAGACAAGCCAAAAGCACCAATACTAAAAGACAACAAATGAGATCTCTGTACTAGAGTTACTGAAATTCAGAGTTGTCTTTCCTTCAGGATCTATATGAATTTATCTGTGTGTACACTATTCAGGCTCTACAAAGCTCTGTTCTATTCAGCAGAGCAGGGTCTTCTTTCCCAACTGACTAAATCATAGAAGGACATATTGAAACCAAATGTATTTACTGTTGCAATTAACCTGAAGTTTTCTTTTCTGATCTGATTGTGTTTCTGAAAACTTGCCTATTGACTAGAACTGTATGATTTGATAAAACAGAAGAATTTCTTCTTCCAGAAAATCTGCCTTACTATTAATGCGTATGTTCTTTCAAATAATCTAACATTAATCTAAAAGTACATGATTTAGTCAGATTTACTATTTATTTTTATATAATTTCAACATGACATAATAAGATTTTCTTTAAAAAAATACAGATCCTACATTATTTCACTTTTGAAGATGCTAACACAAGAATGAAATAAACAACATTACTGAAAGTGTCTCAATGGCATTTTAGGTGGTTGTTCTTGTTTTGGTTTCTATTTAAGTTTCACAAAGAAAAAATGTGGAGTAATTAACATTTTTCACCCCTCTTACAATTAAAATTGCAATTAAAATACTGAAAAAGGTATCACTACTGGTAAAAGATTATTGTGATAAAACACTGTAAAATATAATTATGACAGGGATTAAAAATGCTAATTTCAGTAATTTTAGATTTATGTTTCCAACTTTATTACCTCTGGACAGTCCCAAGTATTTGAATTCTCTTTGAAGTCACAAATAGCTAAGACAGAAAAATTCTGTATTCTCTTCAGCCACTGCACACAGATTCGAGTATCTGTTACCCAAGTAAGCCAAGTAAAATAGTGATCACTAAAATATTAAAAAAAAAAAAGGAAGAAATGGCAGCTATTAAACAACAGGAGTATAGAAGCATTGCTACAGATTGCATCCCCCACATTTCTCTATGAAAAACAACAGCAAAGCTTTCACTGTTTTAAGGTACATTTTTATCCTTTGTAACAATGGACAGCCAAAATAAAAATGCAATATTTCTAGTTAGCTTCTTATCCTTCTAGGAGTTTAATATGGCAGTACACTTAGAAAAAGTACAACTCTGAGGTTCAAGCATTGAAAACAAATAGACAAAACCTTTTTTTAAACAAGAAAAGACATATTTGAGGGCACACTACCTGGATGCTATGATTGCAGGAACTGGCACCTCCTTAGGATCAAATGCTTCAGAGTTAATAGTGTCTACAATAAACACTTTAACAGTAGGATTTTTAGCTCCAGCCTTCAAAGAAAATGTTTTAGGTTATTAAAACCAGGCTCTGAATAATTCAGATTGAGGAAAATCAAAACACTTTTTGCAGGAAAGTAGACAGGTTACAAAATATGAATTCANGGAAACCTTTATTTTAAAAAATAAATAATAATTTACTCCCATAATTTATTTACTCCAATGAAAAATAACAACTGCATCATTTACCCACCAGAATAAGTAAATTGAATTGAAAAATATTAAGCACTTTTGCACATGCTTTTTATCTACATGAGTAATTCCATTTATTTCACTGATATTATATTTAAAATATATAAAATATAAAATATTTAAAATTTTGTATGTACCTACAGCTTTTCAGAACTTAGATCAAGCCTGTTTTATTTAAGTCACAGCAGATTTAACCATGGTAATACTTAATGAATTAAGCACAGTTAATTTTCTTGTTGTCATAACTCATTTCTGAACAGAAAGGAAGTCAAAAGAATGATAAAACATACCTTTGGGTATGGGATAGTTATTTTTCTAGGATACTGGTCCTCACCAAAATATGAATATTCAATAACTGGTATGTCAGAATCATTAAATTGTACATATGCTAAATATCTTCCACTTGGAGACCACCACAATGCATATTTTGTTGCTAGCATCTCCTCTGAGGAAAAGAAAAAAGTTTATAACTGTAATCTACCTTCCAATCTATTTTAGCAGTCTACTCAGCAATCCAGACACTTAAAGACAGTTACACTAAATAAATAACATCAAACATCTCAAAACATGCACACAGATCCCACTTAATTCACTTGGGATTTTCCTGTGTGCATGGTTTTTTAAAATTTTTTTTGATGCACTGAAGTGCCAAATTTTCACTGAAATTAAAACTTTAAATCTGAATTCCAGTCTCTGCCTTTGCATCAGAAGGAAGACAACTTTGTAGAGTTCTGATACAGTTTCAATAACAAGGACTAAGGATTTTGACTAAGTGTTATGAATACAAAATTCATACATTGTACAGTAAATACAATACGGAAAATAATTAATCCTTAGGACTTAAAAAAAGAATATCATCATAGACATTTTGAAATGGATTGTAAAAACCAGAACCAATCTAAACAAAGCATTTATCATGTTGTTGCCCTTCAAGATTTACTTACCTTCATAGACCCAGTCAGGAATCCCATTAAATATTTCATTCTGTTTTCCATCACTAGTTATTTTAACTGGTGCCTCTCTGGGACTTTGTTTCAAATAGATATTATTCTGATATACATACACCTGAAGAGAAGAAATGTTTTTTTAAGAGTACAGTCAATAACAGGATTAGAGCAAGATCCTCTGCAGTCAATACTCCTACATTACACTAGCAAGATGTAATGAATACCAAATGGGAAATAACACACTAATAGCCCTTGTAAGTACTGCAAGAGTTGGTACCACAGCAAATAAATTATACATTGCAGGCCAAATTCTATGTTCAGAAAAATTTTTATAACAAATTTTAAATACTGCATCTGTAAATCTCCATTTTAAATTCATGTGTTACACAGCATCAAAGGGAAACCAATTTGTTTTCAGGCCTTGAAACTGCATTTAATCTTATATAAAATTATGTTGGTCAATTGTGGATAAAGACTGGTGAGCAAACTGAAACACATAATGTACCAGAGAACATGGATTATTCTTCTACTGACACACAGACAGTAAAATCTGAGCAAGTTAAAACCGTTTTCTTTGTCGTTATTTCTCATAACCAAGATTAATAAACACAGGCCTGTCAAAAATATGGCCTAAGAAAATAAAAACCAAAGGCAGATAAACATCTTTTAGCCATACAAAGCAAATTCATTCTAGCACTTAATTATCTTTACTAACCAATTTGTGTCCAACGGGTGACCAGGATATATACTGAATTTTATGTGGAAGCTGATTTTCTGTTACAAAACCACTAAAAAAAGGAAAGAAGTTGAGATGGCTTTTTGGGCACAGTGCAAATGGATCATTATACTGTACATTAATAAAAAAGTCACAAAGTTATTTTCTAACTGCTTATTGTTTCTGGAGCAATGCACAATTAAGGCAGGCAGAGACATGCAATTAACACGATGGTGTGCACTGGTGCTGGCAAAGGCTTAAATGTACTCCTTTGAAAACCTATTCAACAGCCTAAGGAGGCAGCCACATCTCTTTCCAAATGCTGCACAAGCACCTACAGTCATTTGCTGTAGCTGCAGTCTGCATTACACTCTTAGCAGGTTATTGGGAAAGGCGAATTCAGCATTCACTGAGGCAGCACAACAGCAGCACTTCCAGCACTTGTTGAGGATCCGAACTCACATGCTTCCAGCAACCTCTCTACTCACTTTAGCCTGCAGCAACTTCTTCCTGTCACCTTGAGCCAACAGTTTCCCAAGAATGGTGCAGCTCAGTGCAGCCCCTGTTGCTCAGAACTAAGCACATTTAGTCATGCTGCTACTTTCAGCATAAAGAGGTGACTGCAGAGGCAAATGGCCTCCTTCGGATTTGGGTGGAAAGGGGAGTGGTTTGGACAATCTTGGGAAAGAGACCAAATGCCATGGGAGAAGCTGTAGACTTTTGAGGAATGCAGGATGGGCTGTTGCAAGAGTTTTAGGGAAGCTGAAGATTAGACCAATGATAAAAAGAATGAAATAGTAGAAGGGGATGGAGACAAAAGAGAATATTGAGCAGTAGAAGTTTTAGGGCATGACACAGAAATCAATCCAGATGAAACGAATGTATGATTTTTCCTAGAGAACTTTTTTTTCTCAAGCAAACAAGTAACCTGGCAGATTTAGGCAAAAGCAAAGCAAGTTAGTAGTCACATTACTACAGTTTTGGAGTTAATGCTTGCAAGCACATCAATACAGTCTATTCACCACAGCTCTCTGCAAGAAATATCAAGCCTTACCCATTTATGAGATCATAAATGTGATATGATGCCGTATAAGAGTATCTCCACAGCTGCATAAATGAAGCAAGAGAACATTATTAGCCTTGAAAAAGATAATCTAATTACAAATAATCAGCTGTCTCTTCATAGCCTATCCCTTTCTCAAGAAAGTACCAAGAAACATTTATCTATGGTAAACATAATCAACAAAATACCAAGTAAAATTAAACATTACATTAAGAGGTATATTAAAATAATTACCTTTGAATAATTGCTTTCCAGAGCTATGAAATATTGGTCTGATGACATCACATAATTTGAAGCATTAACTTGTTTCTGAAAAATTAAGAAGTAGATTAGATTCTAGTCTCACTCACTTTTAAACTGTAACTTGAAATACATCCGCACTTTTCGGCCTTTTTATTAACGAGGCAGGTACGTACCATTGTGCTGTTTGTCATGATGGTGGTTGCGTAATTAATTTCAACATTGTAAAGAATAATATCATCCTCTGCAGACTGATGAAGATATTCATTATCTTTATAAACAAGATAAAATGTTTGTTACCTTCACAGAAGATACTATGGAACAAATCTGTTTATCAACAAATTCACACCTCTTTCAAAGAATAGGTTTTAAGCAAATATCTTTTGCCATCTACATAAAAAATGTTTTTCTTCTAAGGATGCTGAGGTACAGAGTTATCAAGAAACTGTCTTCAGGGTTCTTGAGTACATTCTTGAGATTATACACTACACAGAGGATCAACTATTTAACTTAACAAGTAAATGAGTGTAAATTTTATTTCAAACAAGTGCTAGATTTTATTCTCATGTCTGATTAAGAATGGTAGTGTCAGACCCATTAGAAAGTCAGTATCAAAATGGAAATGTTTTAAAGAAAAATACCTTTGCTTATTATTTTATCATAACATTCTCATGTGTATATCCTACAGATAACAGCAGTACCATGCAACTGACACTGCATGACTCTGCCCTTACTCACAAGAGTCCTACAAAACGAGGGTGAGTGGGCTTCATTGAAAATGGAATTTAATTCTGCCTTTGCTCAAGATCTGAGCTATAGTTTGGTAGAGAATGAAGATCAGAACTTCAGTTCCAGATTATTATTTTCACTGCTATAAACAGAGAGAAGGAATTACATATTTGGTGTAGCTAGAAAACATGACTAAAAGTTAAATAGCAGCCTGAAACACTGTGAAGATGTTCATTTTTAGGAAATTAGATCATCCTTGGATCTTCTGAGCACTCTTGTGTGATTTGTGTAACAGCATTTGTGTTTAAAATCATCCTTAGGATGAGATATACAATTTTTAACTCCTTGTTTCAGAAGAGAAGTAGACATATGGAATGCTATAGGCATGACTATCTATGGAATCTATGGCATGACTTTTGTGTGAGTTTTGCGACTGTTAAAAGGAAGGATAAGTCTAAGTGAGAAAGCTACAAAGAGAGAAGAAGAATATTAGGTTTAGGTGATATGCTGCCTACATTCTTCAGACATTCAGACAGAATTCTAACAAACAGCAACCTAATTTTTAAATCATACAAGTGATATCTACATACTTCAAACTGCTAATCATAAAATTGTACCACCGCAAGCAATGCGGTATAAGTCTTTACTTACAGTTCTAGAACTGTGGGCTAAAAGTAGCTTGGTGAGACTCCATGTGAATGGGCACTATGCTTCTTGCTACTGGCAGAGAAGAGCGCTTGAGGCAGCACAGAGATAGGAGTAGTAGGTGTGCTAGGATGTAATCTAGTCTAGCTCCAGTCTGCCTGCCCTGTGCAATTCAATGATAACAAGTGCAGCACTTCAGCCACACACAGACACATTTATAACAGCAGCAATTATCTCCATGTCTCCACCTTAAGGAACTTAGAAATTCAACTTTATCTTCTATGCAATATCCTGGAACTCAGGAATTTCAGCAGTGTCAGCACTTCCTTAAATGAAATTAGAACAGCTGGCCTCCTTGCAGAGCCAGGTACTACTGAAAACAAAGAACAGGGCCTGTAAGACAGACTACCTCAATCATTACAAGTGAAAAAGTGCTGTGAAAAGCATGAAAAGGAGATTGCTTGTGGAATGACTGACACATTGACAAATTTCTTTCACTTGCTGCAATGAATATGACAGTAAAATAAATAAAACACTGAAGGCCTCTGTAAAATTATAGTTTATACTTGACTCAAACATGTCTGTTGAAACATCAAATACCTGGACTTTCTAGAATGACAGACAGAACAGTAAATTTCAACCATAAGTTTTGACTAACACATTTTTAAATTTCATAGTTAGCATTCATTCAGCATAAAGCTGGAAGGAAATTACTTTTCTCAGTCTGTGTAAACCAGTCTGGAAATACATATTAGAAAGGCTTATCTATGTTTGAGAAAAGGTTTTACTTACCTGACACCCAATATGGAAAAAATGTTTTATATTGGAAGTTTCCATTCAAATAATCCTCCAAGGTAAGCGCTCTGGGACCGTCATCTGTGTTGACTACTAAGCATAAGACAAAAAATTTCTGTTAATGAAAAGAGTGAAAAAAATTTATTTGTCTAGTGTTTTGTTTTTTCTGCATTTAATGCCATGGGACACATTTACCTGAAGACACTGTGAGTCCAAATAAGCCTTTTCCACACAAACGACAAAGTAAAGGTTGCTTGGTGTTTTTAACTTTTTTTAAGCATGGACTTCATGAATTTTTAGAGGCAACTATTTTAATCAGGACCTTCACATGTTCAGCAAATGGTCAAACAACAGGATGCAAACCCTAACTTCCAAATTTTGTAAATGCCTCATTAACCATTGTTAGAAGATGGCTTGTAAAATAATCACCATCCACATATATTTCTTAGTAGTCACACGAAAAACATCAATGAAGGAATGCAGGTAAAAATAATGCTGAAAAGTAATGAATGAGAATCCAAACTTGAACTTTTTATTTAATGCTGCAGAAGAAAATTGACAGTGATTCTCGAAAGAAGACAGGTACTCAAATATTTGATTTCTAAGCAGGTCAGACAACTGTATTAAAGTAACGCAAGAAGTGGAGGCTGGTTTTCTGGCTCTTGTCTGGCTATACTTTTTCCCAAAGCTAAACAACTTAAGTTAGGGCAGATTTTAAAAGAAAATTCAAGGTGAATGAACTGGAAAAGAAGAGGATTGTGCTGTGCAGTTCCTGTATAGAACCTATGCAATTCACAAGAGTGAGAGTAATCAAAATATTTAATCCTCAAAAGATGCACAAACTGTTCTGATAAAGGCCAATTTTTAAAGTTCAACAGCATAACAATGGCAGCNCACACTAATAGCCCTTGTAAGTACTGCAAGAGTTGGTACCACAGCAAATAAATTATACATTGCAGGCCAAATTCTATGTTCAGAAAAATTTTTATAACAAATTTTAAATACTGCATCTGTAAATCTCCATTTTAAATTCATGTGTTACACAGCATCAAAGGGAAACCAATTTGTTTTCAGGCCTTGAAACTGCATTTAATCTTATATAAAATTATGTTGGTCAATTGTGGATAAAGACTGGTGAGCAAACTGAAACACATAATGTACCAGAGAACATGGATTATTCTTCTACTGACACACAGACAGTAAAATCTGAGCAAGTTAAAACCGTTTTCTTTGTCGTTATTTCTCATAACCAAGATTAATAAACACAGGCCTGTCAAAAATATGGCCTAAGAAAATAAAAACCAAAGGCAGATAAACATCTTTTAGCCATACAAAGCAAATTCATTCTAGCACTTAATTATCTTTACTAACCAATTTGTGTCCAACGGGTGACCAGGATATATACTGAATTTTATGTGGAAGCTGATTTTCTGTTACAAAACCACTAAAAAAAGGAAAGAAGTTGAGATGGCTTTTTGGGCACAGTGCAAATGGATCATTATACTGTACATTAATAAAAAAGTCACAAAGTTATTTTCTAACTGCTTATTGTTTCTGGAGCAATGCACAATTAAGGCAGGCAGAGACATGCAATTAACACGATGGTGTGCACTGGTGCTGGCAAAGGCTTAAATGTACTCCTTTGAAAACCTATTCAACAGCCTAAGGAGGCAGCCACATCTCTTTCCAAATGCTGCACAAGCACCTACAGTCATTTGCTGTAGCTGCAGTCTGCATTACACTCTTGGCAGGTTATTGGGAAAGGCGAATTCAGCATTCACTGAGGCAGCACAACAGCAGCACTTCCAGCACTTGTTGAGGATCCGAACTCACATGCTTCCAGCAACCTCTCTACTCACTTTAGCCTGCAGCAACTTCTTCCTGTCACCTTGAGCCAACAGTTTCCCAAGAATGGTGCAGCTCAGTGCAGCCCCTGTTGCTCAGAACTAAGCACATTTAGTCATGCTGCTACTTTCAGCATAAAGAGGTGACTGCAGAGGCAAATGGCCTCCTTCGGATTTGGGTGGAAAGGGGAGTGGTTTGGACAATCTTGGGAAAGAGACCAAATGCCATGGGAGAAGCTGTAGACTTTTGAGGAATGCAGGATGGGCTGTTGCAAGAGTTTTAGGGAAGCTGAAGATTAGACCAATGATAAAAAGAATGAAATAGTAGAAGGGGATGGAGACAAAAGAGAATATTGAGCAGTAGAAGTTTTAGGGCATGACACAGAAATCAATCCAGATGAAACGAATGTATGATTTTTCCTAGAGAACTTTTTTTTCTCAAGCAAACAAGTAACCTGGCAGATTTAGGCAAAAGCAAAGCAAGTTAGTAGTCACATTACTACAGTTTTGGAGTTAATGCTTGCAAGCACATCAATACAGTCTATTCACCACAGCTCTCTGCAAGAAATATCAAGCCTTACCCATTTATGAGATCATAAATGTGATATGATGCCGTATAAGAGTATCTCCACAGCTGCATAAATGAAGCAAGAGAACATTATTAGCCTTGAAAAAGATAATCTAATTACAAATAATCAGCTGTCTCTTCATAGCCTATCCCTTTCTCAAGAAAGTACCAAGAAACATTTATCTATGGTAAACATAATCAACAAAATACCAAGTAAAATTAAACATTACATTAAGAGGTATATTAAAATAATTACCTTTGAATAATTGCTTTCCAGAGCTATGAAATATTGGTCTGATGACATCACATAATTTGAAGCATTAACTTGTTTCTGAAAAATTAAGAAGTAGATTAGATTCTAGTCTCACTCACTTTTAAACTGTAACTTGAAATACATCCGCACTTTTCGGCCTTTTTATTAACGAGAAAGGTACATACCATTGTGCTGTTTGTCATGATGGTGGTTGCGTAATTAATTTCAACATTGTAAAGAATAATATCATCCTCTGCAGACTGATGAAGATATTCATTATCTTTATAAACAAGATAAAATGTTTGTTACCTTCACAGAAGATACTATGGAACAAATCTGTTTATCAACAAATTCACACCTCTTTCAAAGAATAGGTTTTAAGCAAATATCTTTTGCCATCTACATAAAAAATGTTTTTCTTCTAAGGATGCTGAGGTACAGAGTTATCAAGAAACTGTCTTCAGGGTTCTTGAGTACATTCTTGAGATTATACACTACACAGAGGATCAACTATTTAACTTAACAAGTAAATGAGTGTAAATTTTATTTCAAACAAGTGCTAGATTTTATTCTCATGTCTGATTAAGAATGGTAGTGTCAGACCCATTAGAAAGTCAGTATCAAAATGGAAATGTTTTAAAGAAAAATACCTTTGCTTATTATTTTATCATAACATTCTCATGTGTATATCCTACAGATAACAGCAGTACCATGCAACTGACACTGCATGACTCTGCCCTTACTCACAAGAGTCCTACAAAACGAGGGTGAGTGGGCTTCATTGAAAATGGAATTTAATTCTGCCTTTGCTCAAGATCTGAGCTATAGTTTGGTAGAGAATGAAGATCAGAACTTCAGTTCCAGATTATTATTTTCACTGCTATAAACAGAGAGAAGGAATTACATATTTGGTGTAGCTAGAAAACATGACTAAAAGTTAAATAGCAGCCTGAAACACTGTGAAGATGTTCATTTTTAGGAAATTAGATCATCCTTGGATCTTCTGAGCACTCTTGTGTGATTTGTGTAACAGCATTTGTGTTTAAAATCATCCTTAGGATGAGATATACAATTTTTAACTCCTTGTTTCAGAAGAGAAGTAGACATATGGAATGCTATAGGCATGACTATCTATGGAATCTATGGCATGACTTTTGTGTGAGTTTTGCGACTGTTAAAAGGAAGGATAAGTCTAAGTGAGAAAGCTACAAAGAGAGAAGAAGAATATTAGGTTTAGGTGATATGCTGCCTACATTCTTCAGACATTCAGACAGAATTCTAACAAACAGCAACCTAATTTTTAAATCATACAAGTGATATCTACATACTTCAAACTGCTAATCATAAAATTGTACCACCGCAAGCAATGCGGTATAAGTCTTTACTTACAGTTCTAGAACTGTGGGCTAAAAGTAGCTTGGTGAGACTCCATGTGAATGGGCACTATGCTTCTTGCTACTGGCAGAGAAGAGTGTTTGAGGCAGCACAGAGATAGGAGTAGTAGGTGTGCTAGGATGTAATCTAGTCTAGCTCCAGTCTGCTTGCCCTGTGCAATTCAATGATAACAAGTGCAGCACTTCAGCCACACACAGACACATTTATAACAGCAGCAATTATCTCCATGTCTCCACCTTAAGGAACTTAGAAATTCAACTTTATCTTCTATGCAATATCCTGGAACTCAGGAATTTCAGCAGTGTCAGCACTTCCTTAAATGAAATTAGAACAGCTGGCCTCCTTGCAGAGCCAGGTACTACTGAAAACAAAGAACAGGGCCTGTAAGACAGACTACCTCAATCATTACAAGTGAAAAAGTGCTGTGAAAAGCATGAAAAGGAGATTGCTTGTGGAATGACTGACACATTGACAAATTTCTTTCACTTGCTGCAATGAATATGACAGTAAAATAAATAAAACACTGAAGGCCTCTGTAAAATTATAGTTTATACTTGACTCAAACATGTCTGTTGAAACATCAAATACCTGGACTTTCTAGAATGACAGACAGAACAGTAAATTTCAACCATAAGTTTTGACTAACACATTTTTAAATTTCATAGTTAGCATTCATTCAGCATAAAGCTGGAAGGAAATTACTTTTCTCAGTCTGTGTAAACCAGTCTAGAAATACATATTAGAAAGGCTTATCTATGTTTGAGAAAAGGTTTTACTTACCTGACACCCAATATGGAAAAAATGTTTTATATTGGAAGTTTCCATTCAAATAATCCTCCAAGGTAAGCGCTCTGGGACCGTCATCTGTGTTGACTACTAAGCATAAGACAAAAAATTTCTGTTAATGAAAAGAGTGAAAAAAATTTATTTGTCTAGTGTTTTGTTTTTTCTGCATTTAATGCCATGGGACACATTTACCTGAAGACACTGTGAGTCCAAATAAGCCTTTTCCACACAAACGACAAAGTAAAGGTTGCTTGGTGTTTTTAACTTTTTTTAAGCATGGACTTCATGAATTTTTAGAGGCAACTATTTTAATCAGGACCTTCACATGTTCAGCAAATGGTCAAACAACAGGATGCAAACCCTAACTTCCAAATTTTGTAAATGCCTCATTAACCATTGTTAGAAGATGGCTTGTAAAATAATCACCATCCACATATATTTCTTAGTAGTCACACGAAAAACATCAATGAAGGAATGCAGGTAAAAATAATGCTGAAAAGTAATGAATGAGAATCCAAACTTGAACTTTTTATTTAATGCTGCAGAAGAAAATTGACAGTGATTCTCGAAAGAAGACAGGTACTCAAATATTTGATTTCTAAGCAGGTCAGACAACTGTATTAAAGTAACGCAAGAAGTGGAGGCTGGTTTTCTGGCTCTTGTCTGGCTATACTTTTTCCCAAAGCTAAACAACTTAAGTTAGGGCAGATTTTAAAAGAAAATTCAAGGTGAATGAACTGGAAAAGAAGAGGATTGTGCTGTGCAGTTCCTGTATAGAACCTATGCAATTCACAAGAGTGAGAGTAATCAAAATATTTAATCCTCAAAAGATGCACAAACTGTTCTGATAAAGGCCAATTTTTAAAGTTCAACAGCATAACAATGGCAGCTTTCAGGTCTAGGCAGTCTGGACGCTATGCTTTCTCTTTCAAAATCAAAGGGATTTCTGCCAGGGTTTTCAGAGGTAGTAGAGATGTCACACTGCAGCTTAGTAGCTCTTTGTCACTTCCCCTGTTTGTTCCTTCAGAGCTCTCAGATGACAGTCAGATAATCAAGATGACTCGTTGCTCCCAGGTTTCATATCACGCTGCATCACTTGCTCATTAGTTGCCCTCTCTGTTAAGATCACACTGACTTCCTGGGAAATGTTTCTTCATATTGCCTTCTATGGTACTTTGTAATGATAACACGTATTTTCTTCTGCTAAGTGACTATTACTTACTGTAGAATACACATGTCAGGTTGACTGTTGACACAAGCCTTGTCTGCACTAATGCAGAAGAAAGCTGTCACAAGGAATAAAACTGAATGTCAATCCAGAGGCAAAAACCTGTCTGTACAGACTCTGAGCTAGCAACATAGCCAGAAAATATCCCAGAAAATAAAGAAGTTCAATAAGAAGTTAATTCCTCTTGCAAATACTATGACTGCATATTACAGATATTTGATACACTATGATAAACACAGAAGATGGCAGACTTAATAAAAAATGCTCAGAATATAATTCCAAAGAATCTAGTTCTAGTAATGTTGAATGATGATTACTTATCACTGTCTCTCAGTTAAAATTCTCTAAGTGAATAAGCTTATTAGCAAAATAAATCAAGACCTATTTCCAAGGTTGTTTGAATAGAAAGCTTAAAATTTGCAGTCCTTTTTGATACCCTAATCTGGTAAAGTTACTGGTTCCTTCTCTCATCTTAAGAGACAAGCAATATCACAAACTTCTCATTACTGGTCTCATTTTCACAGCTCTAATTTAAACCTTCCCTGTGCTAGCTATTTCACCCTTACAGACTTAATATTCCATGAGGATGTATTATGACTACTGATTTTCAAAATGTACCCACTAAGATCTGAACTTCAACCACTGTACTGCAAAAAAATTGAACACAACTATTTTTCACGAGTACTTACAATTTTGAATGCTTGTTTTTAGGCAACAGAAGATAGCAGCATCTTCAATAGTTTCCAACATTTATTGCTGATTCTTTCTTCTGTAACTAGAGACTTGTTCAATAACAGTATCTGAAATCTCTGCTCACAAATCAGACACTAATATGAAAAGTACTTCATGTATTTGCAGCACTCTGTAGACATTAATTTGGATGGCTGTTGGTAGGCCTGGCAAATTCTTTCATTGTGGTTTGTTTCTTTATGAAATAGTAAGGATAAAAACAAATGCCTGGGGATGAAAAGGAAGCAAACAGCAGAGCTGACCACAGAAATGAAAGCTTACCAAATTTCAGCTTTGCTCACTTATCTCCACCACCCCACCATTTCAGTTTTAATCCTTTGTGGTCCATTTCCTCTCATTTACAGGGTGCATTTTCACTGCATTTTTTGTGCACTGAATTGGTTATTTTGCTTCACAGTGTAACTTGCTTTATATATTCAATTATCATAATTACTCACTCATGTATTTGAGTGTATTAGACTTACATGTATAATTGTAGTGATAAAAGTAAGTGTAAACATCTAATGATTATCACTGGCTTTATAAGGATAGCTTCTCCTTCACCTTTCAGTTCACGGTCATGAGAGAACTTAATAAAACACAGAAAGCAAAACTTGCAGTTATATTAAATTCAGATTAACTTTATGTACATCACTCCATCACTGTGAAATTCTGTTTGTATTATTCAGTTTCAAAGACTGGATATGGGTAAACCAACACAACCCTTTATATTTCAAAATTCTCCTGGCTTATGGCTTATTCCACTTGTTCTAATGTGCATCCTTATAAGCTGTGTCTTGTCTTGCCAAATTACAGTAAACATACATAACAATCAGAAAGTAGTGTTTCTGTATATGGTATTTTTTATATGNACTTTCGGATTTGTCTGAGATGTTGCAGAGAGCACTATCTCTTCCTAAGAAACCAGCTGCTCACCACTTTGTGGCTGAGCAGTAAGCTCTATGACCTCATCTGTGACATCAGAGAAAAACGGATTGGGTCTCAGGCCTAGGCTAAGAGTACACAGGGAACAGAAACTTCAACAGACATGACTTTGGACATTCATTAAAAATAGCAGAAGAGATTTATTTGAAGCCTAAGCAATACATACAGTTAATTGTAACTCTGCCTGTGGTTCTGCTATTGCTTCTCAACTGCAGACAGGTGTATTCCTTCTTGTTTATGCTGTAGAAGAGGAGGACTAGGTACACCAGTGTACAAGTGAAAAGCTCCTTTCTGAACCGTTTGGAGTTGCAGTATCATAGCTGGGTTATCACTGTCAGGTAAATCCCACCACACATTCCTAACTGAAAGATGTGTCAAAAAATAGTCAGTGATTTCTTAGGCATGGACGCCATTTGCTACACTGATATTGCCCACCTTGCTCTTCTGAGCCCCACAGAAATTGTCTAATAACTTCAAGTATTTCCCTCTTAATAGCCTCTCAAAAAACTATTTTCCCATTAACTTTTGAGAATTTTTGACATTTTTACACACTTGCATGTGTAAATCAAAACCACCTACAACATTTTGAAAAGTCTGAACATGAAATGACTAGAAACTTAGCAGACAAAACCAGGACTAAATGCTCCTTCCATTTTTCTTTGCAGATTTCTTAAGTAGAAATTTATTTGGTCTGTGTCTATACATTTCTCACATGCAATTAATTGTCATTCTAGACTGCCACATCCTTTCAGTTGAGCAGTGGTAAAGCCGGAATGCACAAACAACATTCCAGCTGTGCAGCCATTTCCTGTCTGTCTTTAGCTAGCAAAATTTGTAACTGCAAAATTAATTTATATTTCTTCTATTTACAACTGATCAGTAGACTACTTAGAATTCAAAAAGGTTAAGGCATTTGAACAGGTAACTGCAGCACTTGCAGTTCCACCTGAGAATAAGAAGCCATAATCTGACACATCCAACATAACTGTGTGTTGGACATAACTGTGTGTTCTTCAATTGTCTAAAATGCTCCTCCAAAAGCATCCTGTGAAGTAAGATAATTTTTTAATCATCCTACTGGATCTAAATATGATGTTTGGTATGACTGGTTATCAAGTCACTATCCCAAGAGAGAAGACGAGTTCTCCACAATCGCTGAGGTACTGAAGGGGCCAGTGAGCTGTATCTGACAACTGGAGGGGGAAAAAAACACATTAATTTTTCCTACTATAAGTAACTTCCATCATCTTTATCAACTTCTTCAGGCTGCCAAACTGATCCTTGATCTCCAACTTCTTTGTTCCCTCACCGCTATTTTTAAAATTTAAATGTCATAAAAATATTCTGCCTTCCCTGTCATAAAATGCAGATCTGATGAGAGTAAGTCTGACTTGATACCATGCATTTACCTCGTAGTGAAAGCTCAGACTTGACCATTCTTAGCTAGACAAAAAATCTGGCACCCCACTATTGACAGTAAAGGTCAAACCTGTCACTCTGAGGTGGTATCTCTTCCAGCACTGCATAACATCTATGCATATCTGTATCTATCTATAGACATGTATAATTGATATCTATCTATCCTCATATTAAAATGCTGCATAACAGAAACATCCCTAACTGCTTCAGAAACCTTCAACCCTTCTCTCAACAATCCATGATAAACATTAGTCACAGATACGTTAGATATGAAAGAGATTTCACCTTTCACAAAACCTGCAGATTAACTGCAGGACTTAACTTTCACAAGACTTAAGCAGATGAGTGATTTTATAACATTTAGTTGTAAATACAAAACTGTTTCTCCATCTCAGTCCCCCTGCCCACACAGGAAAAAAAGAATGATAATAGAAAAAACATCCTTTAAATAGACAGTGTTACTGGAATATAAGACTTTTATTAATATTTTAATTATTTCAGAGGCATTCAAGTAATCTGCTATAGTGATAAGGTCATATGAATACTTGTATTGCCATTACTAACTTGTCATAAAAAACAATAACCATCAAGTCAGTGCCACTCAGGTTCAAAATTTCAAAACTCATTTCAAGCTTCACCAGAGGACACAGCAGACCACACTAGGCTGATTTACCCACAGCTGGAATTACAATACTAGAGCAAACTGTCCATCCCTATTTTACACAATTCTGACTCTAATTTTCAAATGCAATCTTGAATATATTCACAAATAGTTCATCATACCCCATCTACAAAAAAAAAAAAGTTTAACTTGTAATTTGATACAGAACTTCTGTAATTATTACACAAGCATTTAAAACGAAATGCAAAGTCACCAAGCTAAAGAAAATTACTAACAGTTTAGGAAATTCTCCTAACCCCTAACACAAAAAAATAATATGAGAAGATCTGAGAGTTATTTTTGCAGCTGTGACTAAGAACATTATATATCATGCACAATGAAGTTAATTCAGGTCCTTTTCACTTCAAGGAGTTCCTTGTTTCAACATCTGCTGGCATTTCAATTCTACCTTCAGGATATTTCAGCTGTCAGTACATTTCTGTAAAGTGATAAAGCTATAACAATTCTGACAGGACAATCCTAAACATGATTTGATAAACTTTTGTGAACTTTAGAAGACACAATAGCCAAAGATACTGCATTTTACACTACATTAGATTAGAAATACCTTACCTCTTGATGGAAGCAGTATAATACACATAAGTAAGAAGGAAAGCAAAAGGCATATAACCACTCCAAATATGATTTTTAGCCGGGTCTGCAGAACAGAAACAAACAATAATTACATTTTTAATATTGCCTCAAGTTTGCTTCCATGGCTGGTAAATAATGAAATCCTCCTTCTCCTTTACTGCTGTAATCGGTCCTAGCAACAAGCAAAAAACATCCCTGCAGTACATATGAAAAGACTTCCCCTTCCTTCTTTTTTAAAGCAAATATTTTCACATCAGAGCCTGGCCTTGTGCAGCAGCTGACAGTTTAAAACAAAGGATGTAAATGCTACCAAAAGTTGAATTCAGGAGCATACAGACCTTCATTTTCCTGTCGTATTCTAAAAGAATGTAAATTCTCTCTTCTGGGTGTTGGTCAGCAGATCTAGGAGAGGAGTTTGAAAAGGCAGTGTCTGTTTTCACAGTTGGAGGCCAAACCTCTGGCAGACTTTTTTTTCCTACATACTTTTGGAAACTGTGCCAAATTTCAAAGGCTTTCCATAAAATTGAAACCACACTTTTGGGGAAGTTCTTGGAGCAGAAACAGACAGTGGGAGGCTATCGGGGTGGTGATTATGTACTTCCCACCAATGTGAGCTGTAACCAACATCTGCTTACACTAACTTGAGGTTTTGTGACTCATCAGATACTTGACATGCACTGTTTTTCTCTGAAAAGTATCTGCTGTGTTTTTTGGCAATCCCCACATTCTCAGGACATAGTCATGACCGTACTTCTACTCTCTACAGAGAAGTTAGAAGAAAATCCCATAGCTTTATTGCTTATGTGGAATTCACATATGTTTACTTTTAGAAATAATAAATGATGGCACAAGAATGCAAAACAAGCAGCAGAAACAGTACTGTTTAATGTCTTCCACATGTGAGAACTGCTGTTTTTCCCTGAAAACGATGCATATCTATAGGCTACGTAGGAGAGCTTAGAGAAGTAAATACATACAAGCCCAGCGGAAATTCTGAAATAGTTCTCCAACCACCAATTACATCTATTTTATTTAGCCCACTGAAATGAGGTCAGCTGAAAACTGGAAAACTCTGGAGACCGCAGTGTCAGGTTACATAATCCATCCCTCAGGATAGCGGAGAAGAAGGCTGGAAAAGGGAAGCAGAAGCCCGCCGTGCCCGGTCCCCGACGTTACCCACACGCCGCGGCCGCCGCTGACCCCGGCCCGGCTGGGCCCTGCCCGGCCCGGCCTGAGGGACCCGGCCCCGCCCCCGCCCCCGCCAGCGCTGCCCGCCAGGGACCGCGATGGGAACGGCGGCGAGCGGCACCGCGCCCCCTGGCGGCACACCGCACACACACACGGGCACGGGGACAGGCACAGGGACACACACACGGGGACATGGACATGGTCAAGGACATACACGGGGACACGGACATACACACGAACAGGGACACACACAGGGAAATGGACATACACAGGGATA